>JAYMTF010002547.1:0-17841 GCA_036897485.1 Pelargonium nanum | reverse complement strand
AATTTTACCCCTACTCTTTTTTTAATGGGAAAATAAAAAAAGATGGAAGGGTAAATTTGTAAATTCATATTAATTTAATTAATTTCGGATCAATCATTAAGTGACAAGTGTCATTTTTATTTTAAATTATATTAAAATATTTTAAAATGCCACGTCAGCGCCACACGTGAAAATAAATAAATAAATAATTAAAATTGAAATACCACGTGCCACTACGTCACCCCAACTAACGGATCCGTTAGGTCAAACTAACGGTGGGACCCGCGTGACCAATTTTTCTTTAGGACGGGGACCGTTGTGGCTTATTTTTAAATTGGGGACCTGGTTGGTGAGTTTTCAATAAGTGGGGGGTCACCAGGGTATTAAACTCTAGTTAATATAGTGATTTTTTGTAAGTTATAGGAGATGAAAAGTCTTTTAATGTGAGAGTTAGAAAATATTGTACTTGGTGATGTGACAGTGTTGTCTCATCAACTTTAACATACATATATATGGATTCGACCTAAATGTTGTTTGACTGTTGGGTTACCGTAGTTGCAACTTCCAAACATCCACTCCCACATGAGCTTCTGCCGGAACTTTTCCCACAAGTGGTGGCAGGCTCTGTGGAAGTTACTGTAGCTCAGTGAAAAACCTGCACTCAAAATACCCTTCATCCTCTTACTCCCTCTTTAAGATCATCCTTGAGCTCCATATGGATCTGGAAAGAGTAGAAAAAAACAAAAGTTGTAGCAAGTGAATGACATATAGAGTCGACCATGAAGAAAGAGAATGACAAAGAAGGTAGACCACAAACAGACTTTAGCCAACCATGGATCAAGAGGAGGATAAACAGAGAGGGTCGACCACATATTTAAATGACATGATGTTTTTCAGTAATCACATATGAGAGTCTACTATAGACAGAGAAGGTCGACCACATAGCTAAATGATATAATATTTCTCAATAATCACATATGAGGATTGACCACAAAGAGAGAGAGAGAGAGAGTCGACCCCATAGTTGCTTTTTTTTTTTTTATTTATTTCATCAAATGACTTTTTAGTTATCTCAAAATAATATCCTTCCTTTCACAAAAAAAAAAAAAAATTACCAAACAATCTCATAATCCAAATTTTATTTTCAACCTCCTTCAAGACATTGCTTCACTAGACAAATCTTTTATTTTTTTTTACGTATATTTTACCTCATTCTAGCAACCTTTACAACCATTTTACATCTATAAACAATTGAAATAGACAATGCTTGTTTAAGTGTTGTGAAATAGAATATGAAATAGTAAAGTGTAAAAAAACTATAACATAAAATATTAGAAAAATTACACGTACATATCCTGAACTATACATCATTTAACCCTAGATACCCTGAACTTTTGCATGTAAACTGAACTATGTTAAATATTTTTCAACGTATCCAAGATTAAAAATGGTATAGTTCATGGTAGTTATATGTAAATATTCCGAAAATATATATATATTCACAAGTAATTACCCCAAGAAATTAGAAAAAAAAAAGAAAAAAAAAAGATTGGGTTTGGTCTCAATAGCTCTGTCTATAGCTTTCTCTAATCTTCTGTTTCTCTCTTTCACTTTACAATGCCCTCTTGATTCACACTTTCATGTCTCACCCCACCAAACGCTCTGCCTCCGCCTCAGCCACCATCGCCGCCACCTCCTCCTCCTCCGCCGCCTCCATGAAGAAGGCCAAGTCCCACGCCGTCGCCTGCTCCCTCGACTCCTCCACCACCAAGAACGGCCTCCACATCGACAACGACGTCGTTTTCGACTCCTCCTCCATGGCCATCGACGACGATCTCAAGCCCGGCGTCTCTCTCCACCCCGGCGTCGCCGCCAATTTGTCCCGCAAGAAGGCCACTCCTCCTCAGCCGGCTAAGAAGCTCGTCATCAAGCTCCTCAAAGGTTCGATTTTTACGTTTTTCTTGTGGAATTTTTCATCAGTTGTGTCATTTTTGGGGTTTGCGGATAAAAGGGTTTTTGGAGATATTGGAATTGGCTCGCTTTTTTAGGTCATTTTTGGTTTAGGTGAGAGTGAAATTGAGCTGTTGGTTGAATTTGAACATAGCTGCTTGAGGTTCATTTGGTTTTGGTTTGTTTCTTTGAGGCTTGAACTGATAATTGGATGGTCTGATGGGATCTGAGGCAGTGAGGTTAGAGTTTGATATGAATTGCTCGAGCTCGTTGTAGGTTTGGGTGCAATGCTCATGGTGGAATTCGAGTAGCTTCGAGTTTTGGATTTATGTATTGCTCATATTAGTAAGGGTTAACACTTTTAAGGCTTTTGCTTAGTCATTGCATTAGCATCATCTATGGTTACGAGACTAGAGCATTTTTTAGGACAATCTAATGAGTACTTTAGGAGTGAGTTAAGCAAGATCTTTGGCTGAGTAGTTCAGAAAACAAAAAGGCATTGCTTTTCTTGACATTAAGTTACCAACTGCTTGATAGTAATGGCAATTGGCAAGGTTGGGGATTTTATGTACCTTAGCAGACTGATTTAATGTACCCATTGTTTATTGAGATACATACTTTAAAGTTTCAATTAAACGTGCTGCTTTTGTTTTTCTGGATATCAATTTAGAGTTGTTGCGGTGAAGTAAATGACCTTGAGATTCGTACCTTGCGAGACATTGCTCCCTTTGTTTCAGACTGAGTGTCTTGTTTCTCTTATATTTTGGTCTCAGAATGAGTGTCCTCTTTCCTTTTTAGAAGTTAGTTATACATGAATTGCCAATACTATGCTCGCAATAGATTAGTTAGAATTAATTGAGTTTGTTACAACAAATGCACATGAGGTTACATGGGTAAAAGCACCAACTAACTTATCGTTAAATATTTCCAAAAAGGGAATACGAGACCTTCATTTTGGATGGAGGGAGTAATATATTTAACCTGCGACTATGTATTTAGTTCATCTACATCTCATCTTTCTTTTCCACACCTTGTGAGACACACCTATGCAAATTCCATTAGTCATCCTAATGGTTGATTATGGAGTTTGGTTTGATGTACTACATTCTTGATAATTCTTCTAAGAACATTGTATTATTTAATTTAGTTGCATGCACAGTACCTACCATTTACGTGATGAAGAACGTACTAGACTTCAACTTTGTTTGGGAATGGTTGTTTTTATTGCAGTGCATAGGTATACGGATTGCTACTTTCTGTCAAAACTGTGTTATTTTACTGTATAATTGTAGTACAATGTGGTATATTTCATATGGTGTCTATTTAGTTTTTTTTTTGCCATAGTTTTACTTTTCTGAGTAGTTGCATATGTGTTTGAATTATGGGTAACCAAGAATAATCTGTGTGATTGAACCATGCTATCATAGAATCAAATGCTGATGTAATTCATTTTTTATTTTGTGAAGCTAAACCAACGCTGCCCACAAATTTTGAGGAAGATACTTGGTTAAAATTGAAGTCAGCTATTAAAGCAATATTCTTGAAGCAACGAGATTCTTGCGACTTAGAGAAACTCTATCAGGTATCCATCATTACTGTTCTTTCCTTGAGGAATATAGTAACAATTTCCCATGCAAATCTCTGTTATGTTTTGGCTTTTCACAATAAACCAATTATATTGTGTTAGGCCGTTAATGATCTTTGCCTGCACAAGATGGGGGGAAATCTTTATCAACGAATTGAAAAAGAGTGTGAAGCATACATATCTGCAGCATTACAGTCTTTGGTTGGTCAGAGCCCAGATTTGGTGGTTTTCTTGTCACTTGTTGAAGCATGCTGGCAGAGTCTTTGTGATCAAATGCTAATGATTCGTGGCATAGCCTTGTATTTAGATAGAACTTATGTGAAGCAAACACCTAATGTACGCTCATTGTGGGACATGGGCTTGCAGCTTTTCAGGAAACATCTTTCTCTCTCGCCAGAAGTTGAGCACAAGACTGTGACTGGCCTTTTGAGAATGATTGAGAAGGAAAGGTAATTGTAAAATTCCAAGTTAAGTTTTATACAATTGATTTTTTTTTATCCATACAGATAATAAATCAAATCCTTTTCATATATTTTTTTTCTGTGGCTGGGGACTGTTAGGTTCTACCTTATGTTCATTTAATATGAGTGTGTTAAAAAAACAGTTCCTCCAAGTGGAACAGGCAGATTGCTAAATTCAATATACATCGTTGGTGTAGCAAGTATGGTTCAACATATATGATTATGCTTACACGTAGATAGTACTTACATAATTACATTGCCAAAACAGATTGAACAAAATACTAGAAAGCAACTAAAATGAATACTAACAGTAAAATAATGATTCTCCATGTCATTGTTTTACAGTCAAGTATTAGATAATTTACTTCCAAGAAGGCTTGTTAAAGATGTGAAAGAAAACTATTGTTTTCGATTAATTCATAATTTTAGCTTGTAGCTGTTAGATGCATTTAAGTTGCTCTTCTGGTTCACTGTATTTTATTTTTGAGTAATTTCTTAGTCGAAGGATAGTTTACAGTTAGTCACTAAGGTTCATTCAAGCAAGAAGTGACTTGTTGCTGTTTTATTTTCTCTGCATATTCAAATAGTATGGTTTCTCTTCATTATTTGGTTTATCAGTATTTTTTCTGACTTAAATTGTTTGAAAGAGCATCATATGACAATGTCTTCATTTTTCGTTGGTAGCTAAGGCCTAAGATATTTTGCCTGCCTTCCAGTTAAGATCATCACGGTCTTTCAAATTTATATAATCACTTTATCTTTAACTAGTTGACTAAAGTGGCTGCATTTTTCGTAGTATATCAGGATTGGGGTAGAATAAGGTTTATGACGGTTTTGAGTACAGCAAACTCGGAGAAGTTGGAGGAACAACAACATAAATTGCATCACAGAATTATGTTGTCTATGTCCTGTTGGATTTTGTGGTATATCTTATTCTACTAAAGACTTATAGTTATAAAACTAATACTAGAAAATTTTAGAAAACTCAACAACTAAAAGCTTGGTATGAAGAACATATATAAAGAGATTAGTAAGATCACTCAGACCAAAAGCGGAAGAGAAAGAAACAAGAAAGAAAAATCAGATGGACCAATACATTACTATATAACTTATATCCAGAAATTCCTTTGAAAGTGCTTTGACTTGTAAAATTGAGAAGGAAAAAAAAATCAAATTATGCAAAACATGCAGCACTTGAACGCAAAGACACTTAAACTGGGAAGTGGGAAAGTTGTGTTCAATGTTCCAAGAACACTTCTCAGACTTTGTATGCTCTTTTCATCCTCCAGTGTAACTTTTTCCTGCTTCTGTTCTGGTAGACTGAATCAGTTTGATTTCAACAAAATGTTTGTAATGCTTAGGTTGTTACCAGTCTAAAATTTAGGTTTGTTTCTGTATCATCATAGCACAATTTAATTAGTTTAGTCGTCTTGTTTATGTCATGGTGATGCGTTTGTGGTTGTATTTTTGTACCATTTTACTCTTAACATTTCCCTGTTTAATGGCTTCCATCTTGGTGAGCTTCTTCATCAAAGCTGTTCTACTTGGTATGCAAGTTGTAATATGCAGTGGTGTTTTTGGTTTTCCAGATTAGGGGAAGCAGTTAATAGGACTCTGCTTAACCATCTTTTGAAGATGTTTACTGCTCTAGGAATTTACTCAGAAAGCTTTGAGAAGTCATTTCTTGAAGGTACATCTGAGTTTTATGCTGCCGAGGGCATGAAGCACATGCAGCAATCCGATGTTCCAGAATATTTGAAGCATGTTGAGGTGCATATTATTTCCTGCCATTTTTATTAATTGACTTGTAACCAAGCATGCGGGTGATAAATTTAATTTAGTCCATAATGAATATCAGTAAAAAGTATTATCAATATTTTCTTTTTCAAATCTAATGTCATTGCAAGGCATATCTTATTCTCCTTTTCCTACGAAGGTTTTTCTTATGATTTTTTTTTACAAAAAAAGTAAACTGTTCCTTATTAATTTTCTTATGAAATATACCAAACATAGTTTTTTTTTACTCCATGTTTCATGTAAAGTACAATTCTGATACAAAATTTAAATATTTGTAGTGACTACTTGAGTGGCGGTCACAATTAATTATTGGCTAAGAATGGGCCCGGTTGATGACCCAACAATTTTTTACACAATAATTTAAGGGTTTGTTAAAATATATCCTGCATGTACAATATTAATTACATTTTTTGGGGTCATAATAGTGATCCTAGTGAAGATTCTAGTCATTTTGTAAAACTTACAACTTTTTTATATATTGAGCAATGTTTTACAGTTTTAGATTTTTTACACTTCTGAATATATATTTGGTTATTGTGTTATATTTTGCACCTTAAGATATAATAGATCCCTTCAGACTCAGGTTTATGTTGGTTATTTACTATGTTTCAAGATTTCTATTCACATTTGGGATATTACTGGTGAATATGTTTCTCCAGACAAGGTTGCATGAAGAACATGAAAGATGCTTGCTCTATCTGGATGCAACTACAAGGAAACCGCTAATAGCAACTGCAGAGAGGCAACTTCTTGAGCGCCATATAGCTGCAATTCTCGATAAGGTGGCATATGACTATTTATTCATTGCCTTCTCTAATTTGGTCTTAATTTACATCACTTTTATAACTATGTTATGATTTCTGTTATCCATGTAGGGGTTCATGATGCTGATGGATGGAAATCGTATTGAGGACCTTCAGAGGATGTATTCATTGTTTGCAAGGGTTAATGCCCTCGAAGCATTGAGGCTGGCCCTGAGTTGTTACATCCGGAGAACTGGGCAGGGCATTGTCATGGATGAAGAGAAAGACAAAGATATGGTTTCTTCTCTTTTAGATTTTAAGGCTTCTCTCGACACAATATGGGAAGAAAGCTTTTCGAAGAATGAAACATTTAGCAACACCATAAAGGATTCATTTGAACATCTAATTAATCTTCGCCAGGTAAGCTCTTCTCAGCTATTTTCTTTTTGTGTTCTTATTTATAGTATTATTTTTGAATGAAATGGAACCTGAAAACACATTGAGTAATTTGGAATTCAAGAGAAGTATAATGAAGGGAAGAGCATGAGAGATATATATTTTCTTTGATTAAATTTGAGACTTCAGCGAAATTAAATTGTTTCTAAGTTATGATATTACTTTCATTATTGAACATTTAAGAAATCTTCATTATACTATAAACAATTATGTGATGTCTATCATCTCAGAAAAAAAAAATTCTTTTGTTACTATACCCACTTCTTTAGCATTAGTTTTTGTCATGTTATAAGTGTGCCTATTAGTGCTGCAAACATTGAACTTTAAAGCTCTAAACTTAATTTCTTATGTATATATACCGAAACAGTTCGTTTCGTGCAAAAACTCAATTTTCCCTTATTCTAGATATGTTGATGGCGATTATAGCACTAAAATGTAGTTGCTTAACATTCAGCATCTTTGGATGCATCTGTTTGGATGTAAGGAAGCAGGGAAGTAACTAGACTAGCCAATGTGTAGATAACCAGTTTCCCTGTTTCAAATTGTTAACATCGTTGTTTAATGGTTTAGTTGTATCAATTCAGTAAGCTATCTTTGCTTGATAAAAATAGAGGACATTAAAATTAGTAGTATTAATGATAATTGTTTGGAAACTCCACTCTTCATCATAGAAAAAAAAAAAAAAACTGTTGAGAAAGGTTTCTGTATCTCTGTGGGATTTTAAAGGCAGAAGTTTATTATACCAGTCTTTGGTAAATGAAATGCATATGTTTATGTATCAGTATATGCATACAGATACATTTGCATGTGCAGACACCTTAGTGTTTAGTTTTGTATAAGCTAGTTATATTGATACCTGTTCAAGAATTAGATTCGAACTTGCTATTGTTTATCAAAAGGAATAGGACTATATTGACCTTGTATATACATTAAATGTGAAAATTCATTAATATCAACCAAGGACTTCAAGCATCAAGATCAATGAAGAATGAAATTCACGATATCATCCTATCAAATTTTGTAATGATGTACTTAATATGTCTTCTTTTAATTAGAACCGACCTGCGGAGCTCATTGCAAAGTTTCTGGATGAGAAGCTTCGTGCTGGGAATAAGGGTACTTCTGAAGAGGAATTGGAGGGCACACTTGATAAAGTTTTGGTTTTATTCAGATTCATCCAGGTAACTAATAACTGACATGCTCATGGTGGAAAAGAATATGTTTGCTCATTCGTTGGGTTACTGCTTCCTTCTCATGTTTTCTGTTGTTTTTTTCTCTTACTGTTTACTTTTGTGATAGTATTAGCTCTAACAATGATACTGAGGGATACCTATAATTTTTTCTTATTGCTCAGGGTAAAGATGTCTTTGAAGCATTTTATAAGAAGGATCTTGCAAAAAGGTTGTTGTTGGGAAAAAGTGCTTCTATTGATGCAGAGAAGTCTATGATTTCGAAGGTTGAGGATGCAATATATCTTATAGCAGATAGCATATGAATATGCCAAATGGTTTGAATGTATGGATCGTATTAATAAGTTATATTTGCTGATACAGCTGAAGACTGAGTGTGGCAGCCAATTTACAAACAAACTCGAAGGAATGTTTAAGGTGTGTATATGTGCTACCTCATAAATTGTTGCATTACATTTTTATTGCCCACTATAGCTGTTATATTAATTGATTCTCATGAATAGTTTATTGTTTATTAGGGAATTGGTTCACATATGATGTCAATATGATTATGATGTGTTCAAGTTGTGGTCCTTGTGGACATAAATGATATGGGTTTGTCCAATTTGCTTGAATTGCATCAGTGTACCTAATTTTTATTCGGGGGTGACCAGATTAATTTTTTGCCTTAGCCATGCAGAAGTGGAAACAGTGAAATAAGTTTCCGGCACATCGACCTTTATTCAGCATTCTTTTAGTTCGTAATAGTGATCATTTTGTTTGAAGAATGTTGTGGTTTGTCAAATAAATGGTGTTTTTTTCATTATTATTTTGTTGACACCGATATGGCAAGAGAACAGAAGACTAAAGTGTAGAAATCATCTGATATCGCCGCTTAGTGCCCTGAATTAGTGTGTTCATGCCCCTAAATGTCTTTCTATGATGGACATTTAAATTTTATTCCAACGGTCATTTATATCTTGAACAGCTGTAATCAGTTGCAGAGATCTATTTAATCCTCATCTATAGTCAGTGGTTTCAACTTTGCAGTATAAATTTTGTAGATCATTCAAATTGACGTTTCTTTTGTGGCGATACATCTATAGGACATTGAATTATCGAAAGAGATCAATGAGTCGTTCAAACAATCATCCCAAGCTAGGACAAAACTCCCTTCAGGGATAGAGATGAGCGTTCATGTCTTAACAACAGGGTAAGATCTTGATCTTTTTTTTTAATTCCCGATTCCAAATAAATATATTCATAGTAGAAGCACCTTCATATTTCTGTGGAGTTAATTTACATTTGGCGACCGGTTGCAGGTACTGGCCCACATATCCTCCCATGGATGTTAGGCTTCCTCACGAACTCAATGTCTATCAGGTTTTGTAGAATCCTTGTGTGCAACAGTTGTTCTTAATCAAAGGCTCCGATACTTACTCTTCTATTGTTTACAACATATAATTGACTCAACTTTTCTTCTGCTTCCTTCAATAGGACATTTTCAAGGAGTTCTACTTAAGCAAGTACAGTGGGAGGCGCTTAATGTGGCAAAATTCATTAGGACACTGCGTCTTGAAAGCAGAGTTTCCCAAGGGTAAAAGGGAGCTATCGGTGTCCCTATTTCAGGTTGGCTCTCTTTTGGGAAATATTTTGCGTTAGTTTTTGGGGCAATCACATATATATACCCTATGTTATAGGCCAATAACACGTAACCACCCCCATATTTCACTTCTTAACACTTAACTACCCCGTGTTTTCATCAAAGTGTAATCCGTTTAATTTAACTGAAATTTACCCTCTCACGTCTCATGCACGTGCCCACATATTTTTTGAACACCTAAAATACCCTCAACATACATTGATCAGAATTTTGCTAGTATGTCGCCGAAATTGCCTTAAATAATGAAAATACCAAATTGAACCACGTAATGATTCTTTTTGTTTGTAAAATTGGCATTCCTCTTAAAAATTTACATGAAATCAAGTACAAAATCATCCAAAATGGAGATTGGAGGACAAAGTTACAATTTATTTTCCCATGACGTTGATAAATAAATTAACTATTAAATTCTTTATGTTAGTGTTTGGGAACAAATATTTCGTTTGAAATGTTGTATCCGAGCCAAATGAAGTGTTTGGGTAATGTTAGAATTTGAATTTGGATTTGGCTCAAATCCAATAGCATTCAAAACATGCCTACAACATGGGATTTCAAATGACAACACTTATCTTGTCTTTTATAATTCTTTGATTTCCTAAACATTATATTTGTACTTGAAATACAACATTTAAAATCTCAAATTTCAAATCAAATCGAAGTTTCCAAACGCAACCTTAAAGAAGATGAAATTTTCATTAATACAACTCTTTAAACTCTTTCAGTTCTACGTATTATAGAATTATATATAAGTCACGTGAGGAAGGAGGATAAATTTGTTGTTGAATATAACGAATTACACAATTGGATAAAGTGAAACATGAGGTAGTTACGTGTTTTTAGTATATAACAGAGTATATCTGTAACCGCACCTTTTGTTCTATATATTTTGTATGGTTGTTCCTTCATCGTGTTATTGTTACTGGCAAAAATGGGCAATCTCTAATGTTTTGTTGGATTTGGATATGCGATGCTCCAGACTGTTGTTCTAATGCTGTTTAACGATGCCCAAAGGCTTAGTTTTCAAGACATTAAAGATTCCACTGGCATCGAGGACAAGGAACTTAGGAGGACTTTACAGTCCCTTGCATGTGGAAAAGTTCGTGTCCTTCTAAAGGTGCGTGATTAGTGCTTGCAATATCTGCATACATATTGAATATATCTATACTGGTTATACTATTCTGTAAATGTTTCATTATTCCTCAAAATTATGTTCTGCAGCTGCCGAAAGGAAGGGACGTGGAAGACGATGATTCATTTTTGTTCAATGATGGATTCTACGCGCCTCTGTACCGTATCAAGGTCCGCCAATCTTGTATTGTTTGTTATCTAGTCATTTCATTAAGTATGCTTTCCAGTGCTGGCAATTCTGCTTTTGGGTCAGGTTCGGGTTGAAATATTTAATCCTAACCCTATCCATTCCAAACCCAACCCAAAAAATGTTCAGGCCCATTTGAGCTGACCCAAACCTGGAAAAAAACGCAAGTTGTGCTTCGGGTACCTGCGGGTTCTAGTCTGCCAGCTTCAATGCTTTCGATTGATCCTGAGTTGATAGTTGGATAAGCATTAGTAGTGTCAAATTTTTTGAAGAACCAATTTCTTTCCCCGGCACTTTTCCTATTAAGCCACTTTAACTCATTGTTTGATTGCCTCCATAGATGTCTAGCTATGAAGCTAATGATTATTTTGGTGCATTGCAGGTAAATGCAATCCAGATGAAGGAGACGGTGGAGGAGAACACGAGCACTACAGAAAGAGTATTCCAGGACCGCCAATATCAGGTTCACTTCATTTTAGCTCTTCCATTTTGTGTAAAACAACTTAACATAGATAGGTACAAAAATATTGTCCAACCCAGAAACGAAAGTCAATGTTAATATTTTGTGTGTTATTATCATCACACAGGTTGATGCCGCGATTGTTCGAATAATGAAGACTAGGAAAGTACTAAGTCACACTCTTCTGATAACCGAACTTTTCCAACAGGTAAAATCTGCACCATCTTAATTGCTGTGTGTAATATAACTCAGATCATTCAGTATTTGCGTAGGGGAGGAATTCGTGTTCATGGGTTGCGTTCGTGTTGATGGTTTAGTGTTTTGTTAAATGGTCAACCCGAGCAAAACATGATACAGCATACTTGACTTGTTTAATTGATATGGGTCAATATTGACACAACACATTTTTTAAAAGTTACAGTTTTATTCTTTAATGAGCCGCCCTACCAGTTCAACTAAAGAGGTTAGGTGGGTCGAGCAGTTCGGGTTGGGTTAGTCGACATGAACACAATTAAGTTGAACTAAAACCCGCTTAAATTCATATTTTGTTCGTGTTGAGTCACGGGCCATTACCCAAATTGCCAGCTTTAGTATCGCACAATGTGGAACCACCCGAAGCCGTTTAAGTTTTGTTCCTAGAAGAACGTGATATGAGTTTCTTCTTTTGTGAACAGCTCAAGTTTCCGATAAAGCCAGCGGATTTGAAGAAAAGAATTGAGAGCCTCATCGACAGAGAGTACCTGGAGCGGGACAAGAACAATCCTCAGGTATACAATTACTTGGCATAATAAACCTCCCTAGACTGCATCATGTAATGTACAGAAACTGTGTATTTTTTATTTTTATTTCAAGTGAATCTTTGTAATTGTAAATTGTATTACTTCTTTTTTTCCCTTTAAAACCAACTCGGCCTTGGATCGGGCAAAGATTCCACAAAGTTTGAGAGATTACTTAGAAAGTTATACTATTTTCTTTTTTTTGCTGTTAACTCTATTTTGCCTAAAGATAGTGAAACCTATTTGCATAATATTTACATTTTGACAGTTAATCAGGCGCCAAAAGACCTTTAGTATCTCATTTTTAATTTGGAATGGTAAGATTTTATTGCCAAGATGTACAAATTATGTTACTGATATGACAATTTCAAGGTGCTTAAGTAACTCTTGTTTGTCACTTTCCCACTATAAAGAAGACAAGCAAAGACAAAAACAATATTCCAAATATTGGTTTTTAGGTTAAAACCTTTTCTCAAGGAAATAAGTTGTGAAAAGTTATATAGATATTTGATCAGGTTAGTATTTTAAAATCGGATCACTCAAGTAACGTGACGTTCAAAAAAATTATACTTCATTTGTCTCAAATGAGTATTTGTTTATGTTTTGAGAAAAATAAAGTTAATTAGGTGTGATATATTTTTTTTATACCATCATGATCATGTGTCATGACAAACTTAATAGGTATTAACTATATGGTTAAATGGTTTGAGACTTTTGAACTTGTTTCTAGTAGATCTTAGCCTCGCCGCGGAGCCTAGTTTTTTTTTTTTTTTTGTGAAACCGTCAATCCTATGTCTCTACCATAATTTGTTGGAATCTGTGGATTCAAAGAAGTCAATTTTTTCTTAAAAAAGATGACATATTTAAGCTCTCTTCCTTTGGTTCACCATATTTCAGAGAGTTAATGATGAGTTGCAGAAGTGGAGAATGACATGGCTTGGATGATATGGCAAAGGGTAGCTTATGTGTCAGTCATAATCAGTTATAACAAGTTCAATGGACTAACCTGTAAAAATTTATTAGTTCAGAGTTCAAAATTAACAAAAACCCTATATAAAGGTCTAGCTCTAAAATAAGAAGTCCAGGTGGTTTAAGACCATTTTAACCCATCCATACCTATAAATTGACCCGTATTTTCACGGTTCCAAGTTATCTCAAATCAGTTTTAGAATAAGTCGAAATTAAAGCTGACAATTCAAGTTTCGAGACGGTTGAGTTGTTTTTCATGTCCACTTTAGAATGACCTAACCTGAATGCAACCCACAAGAGATGAAGTTGAAAGTTGTTTTTTTATCTGCAAGCGTAACAACCGAAACTCAAACTTAAGATCTCAAGAGAAACAAACACCTTAAACCACTTACCTCACTGATGATTGTTATGAAGTTAAAGGTTTTGACAACAAATTTTACATAAATATGCATGGGCCCGTGTAGATGCCCGATCTGACCTAAAAAAAATTCTCATCACAAACTCAACCCGAAAGTTACTCGGATCTATTTTAATTGACTCAAACCCACAAAAATACAGGTTAGATTCCAAGTGCTTGCATGTTCGGATTCAAATTGATAGCTCTAGTCAGGTTGGACAACCCACATCTTTCCTCCTGTAAACCCGAAACTCAGACCTCCAAACCAAAACCCGCATTCATGTGGGTCGGGTTAGGGTAGGTGATTTCAATCTGAATCCCAACCCGACTCGTAAACTAGACCCACATCTATGCAATGGGGTTAGGACTTAGGATTACGCAGTTTTAAACTAAAGCCTAGAAAGCACAACCAAACAAAACAAGCATAAAAAGAAAGCATATGTAAAGGAGAACCCAAAGGTAAAAATATGATGGAAGAACAAACTGAGACTATTGGATTCTGAATTTACAAAACATGCCCTTTTTCAGATTTCTATGAAAATCAATAACATCAAGTATAACATCACACTCAACATTTTAATCAACAAATTGAGTTCTATAAAATCTTGTTTTCCAAGACTCAACCAGACATCGCATTTTTTTATATAGAATCCTTACAGAGAAACAGCCAAATAATTAGTGTCTAACGCTGGAATCTTCAAAGTTTTCGACACCATAGTCTTCAAACAGAGTAAATCATAAAAGAAAAAAGAAAAACGTTTATACTAACACTTCACATAGCATCCTTCTATATATACACCGGTAATACAGAAGTATCATTTGTATAGCTATTTGAAACGGGTTCGGGGAAATTTCTAGTCAGGCCATAGTTCCCGACTCTAAATGAATGCATGTACAAAAATCAACCTAGCTAAGCAGACAATTACACTAGCAATACGTTTTGTTTATCAACAAACCGCTCGGCCAGTAGATGAATCAGTTGGAACTCACTATCCATAGCCTTTTTTTCGTGCAAAATGGATCATCATAACAATATTAACACACAACAGTCAACATTTCGTATTTCCTATAGTAATGTGAGGACGTTGTCAGAATTACCGACCATAACGTGCAAAGAAATGAATACTATACAACAACTATATAACTGATATATCGGTTTCAATAACTATTACTAGCCTTCTCAGCACAGGTACTACCACTCTACAGCTTTAAGATTTTATACAATTACAGTTTATTCAAAACAACATACAAACCAAGGCACTAAAGAAAAATTCAGGCTAAGAAGACAGAACCTGAGAGCTCGGGGCGCCAAATATAGAAACTTGAAAATCTAAGCAAACAGTACCTGAGAGCTCGATGGTGACAAGTCGGATAAACTTTCCGGTGCATCCACTACATGCCACCGAACAGAGAAGGCTAATTTTTCGTCACAATTGTCTTTCAGGTTCAGCCTCGAGATATGACCCACGGCAAGGTGAAGATTTCGACCAACAACATAAATTCTAGAATCGCACGCATTTACAGCAAAAGGTTTGCATATCTGTTCCGGTAAAGGAGGGCCCTTAATTGTTTCCCATGAATCAGAATCAGCGTCGTAAACTTTAAGCTTCATTCTTTCGAGCTCTGAAACAACAAATAAGTGTCCGTGAACTACAACACTCGAACCTGTCCAGCCTTCTCTCAACCCGACAGCCATACTCTCCCAATTATTGGTTCTCGGGTCGTAAACTTGGCCCCGAGGAGAGACATAAAAAGGCCACAACCAGCCTTCTGTCACGAGAAGCTTTCCATTAAGAACTGCTGCATCGTAAGATGCCATATTTGTTCCCATGCTCGCTATAGGGTTCCAACTCCCCTTAATAGGATCCAATACTTCAGCAGAATTGAGCTCAAAAAGATCTGTGCTGTTTCCTCCAGCCACGTAAATCATTCCATCAACGACCCCACTTGCGAAAAAGGATCTAGCTGTAATCATCCGATTCATCACAATCCAACGGTTTCTATGCATCTCATATTTCAATACTAAATCGAGGGGACAATCCACGTCGGAGACCATACCGCCACAAACAAAAAGCGTCCCATCACGAGGGATCGCAACGCACCTCAATCCGTGTGGACAAACTTTGTCCTTACAAGGCATTGCCGGGATTGTGTGCCACGTAAAGTTGATAAGGTCGAGAACTTGCCACTGAATCTTCCCGGTGCACTTGTGGAAGCCGAAGACAAATAGCCAAGGCTCTTTGAACCCAAATTCCTTTCTCCGGGTAAAAAACTTCTCTTTATTGCCGAGCAGAAGATGCCAACGCTTGCAAACAGCTCTACACGTTGAGTGGCTTTGGACGGGAAGCCGGAGAAGACAGTTGAGTGCAACATCATCTGGTAGCCCGGGAATCAGGGGTTCTCCTTTAAGCGATTCCTCTAATTCCAATGACGGATTTAGCAATGAAGACTGAATTACAGCTAACCTAAACTTGGGGGATAATGTCATTTGCGAATCCCCTAATTTCTGCACCGGAACTTGTTGAGAAGAAAGTCGAACTCGTTGCATTCTTCTCTTCAAAACACCAATATCTCAACAAGCAACTAAAAGATCCAATCCAAATCCTAGCACCGGGCAACCTCTATTCCCCAAATCCAAACTTAACCTAAAGTAACATATGAATCTCCTCTCCACACAATCATCACAAGAAATGATGAACAAACACCAATTACACACAAACCTATCACAAATTACAAATTCAAAGACATTTGAACTAAAGATGGGAACTTTAGTTATTCCTCTCTATATAAATGCATACAAGCATTGCTTAATCAAGATAATACAAAAGTACAAAACAAATATCAAACTAAACTACCAATAAAACTTAAAAAAAACAAAAACCACAAGACAAAACCCTTGAAACAGCTACTATCTCATACAAAATTGCCTTTCTAGTGTCAAAACCAAAAACCCACAAAAACCCAGTTCAGAAACCAGCAAGAAATTGATTTCCAAACACCATCTAAGATTGGCAAATTCTCAGAACATGCAAAAAAACCCAGAACACATATTGAGAAGTACAAAATTACAGAAAAGACCCATATTGCAGAGACAAGGAAAAATTGAAAATCAAAAGGCAACACACATGAACATGAACTTACAGACAAGAAAGGTCATGTAAAGATGGTGACTTGATGAGATTTAGAGCTCTGGCTGAGCATAGAGAGGTGTCCCAGAAGTCTATACTTCTTCTTCTTCTTTTCTCAATGGAAGATAATTAAAAATCATTCTATGCCAAACATGATTTTTGAGCTCATCCACGCTCAGGCGCTGGCAAAGCGCGTCAACACCTGTCAAATTACAAGACAACTGTTGTTGTCAGGAACAGATGGCGCGTGTTGTAAACGTGGTACAGTTGCGAGTGTGATGGTGAGCTTTTTTCAGCTTACTAGATACTGAAAGTAAAGTACCAAAGTGTTCATAAACTTATTTTCTTTAAAAAGTAATAAAGGCATGAAATTGGATTATTTGTTTAAATAATTGGAGTTTTCTTGTGCTCAAACTATTTTTCATTAGAACAAATAAATAAATAAATAAAGTTTACCAATAATGTTAAATTCTTGGGATAAAGGAAAAATTAGTACACAAATTTTGGGCTGATACCAAATGTGATACCTAAACTTTTATTGCACCAATCTAGTACCCACACTTTTATTTTGTAACCAATGTAGTACCCACCGTCCAATTTCGTCAATTTTTCCGTGCAACGCCTCGCTGGACTGATGACGTGGCAAAAATGGTCCACGTGGCAAAACTTATTCACTGACTGGATATTATTGATTTTTTTTTTAATTTTTTTAAATTAAAACATAAAAACAAACACACTCTCGATCACTCCGGCCACATCTCCGGCCACGTGTTCAAGGACGGTGACGGTGACGTGACGATGAGCTTGGGGTAGGAATCCTTGACCTGCTTCGAGATCTCGTGGATGGTGTAGATGGGATTGATGGTGGTGGCGATGGCGCCAACGGCAACAGCGCCGAGGAAACAGACGGCCATGGCCTTCCTCCTCGTACAGCGACGCCGTGGCCTTCCTCCAGCCGCGACTCCTCTCGCGATTTCCCTCTCTCTCCCTTCC
>JAYMTF010002546.1:0-17847 GCA_036897485.1 Pelargonium nanum | reverse complement strand
AGCTCCTGTGGAAAATGAGCTCCCACAGGAGTTCTGCAGGAGTTTTTGAGCAAAAAGTTTGTTGCTCAGTTTTTTGAACAAACTTGCTCCTGTAAAATGGCTCTATGTCCTACATGGCTAATCCAAAAGGAGGCTGCAGGAGGTGTGGTGGTGTTCCCAAACAAGCCATAAAAGAGACTCTCGACACCAAGACATGTTGGACCAAATGGTTTAAACGCTTTGAATTTTATCTGAGATCTCGGATTCGAGTATTTTTGTTGACGGTGAGTTACTCTTTACTGTGTGGCTCAACTGATAATAAAATGGTTCAACCGATAATAATAATAATAAAAACCTTGTCCCAACAAAACACATGCAAATATGTAATAATCATAAAAAATAAAATAAAAAATAAAATGGAAAAAAAAGAAGCTATAATTTGAGAGAAGCCTCCACGTAGCCTCTCTTGTCCTCTGCGGATACAAACATATACACGTCACCCATCATCAAAACGCACCGTTTGGCACTGACCAAACTCCTATAGGCGCTATAGTCCCAGCTTCGTTGCCATTTCTTCTTCTCATTTCTCAGTGCTTCGAGAGTCTGAGGTCTAAAGCTCTCAACTCTGAATTGCGCCACCAGAAATGCGAATCCTGAAACGCACCGTTTCGGTCTCCGATCGGACGTTGCTGCTCCGGCGCTTTGGCGGATTTCGGAGCATCGCCACCACCTGCCGGGCGGTGGTGGTCCCGCGGTTCGGCGGACCGGAGGTGTTGGAGCTAAGGGACGTGGAAGTTCCCGATCTCAAGCCTAATGAGGTCCTCGTTCGAGCTCGTGCCGTCTCAGTCAACCCGCTGGATTGCAGAGTGAGTTTCTTATACTGTTTGATTTGAATTTGAAGACTGTTTGTTTGGCTGCTGAGAAAGGAAAATGCTGGAAATGAATTGATTAGGAAAATTAAGGAATCGGAACTGTGTTGAGTGTTTTGGTTATGTCGTGATAGTGTGACATCCAGAACAGCAAGAGAATTGGGAACAGAAAATAGAAAATTTGTGATTATTTCTCTCTAACTGAGCTCGTTTGTTTTGGTTAATTAAACATTTCGAAAATGACATCATGCATGAGAGGAATTGTGAATTGAAGTGTTGTAGAAATTTCTAGAGAAATGAATTTAAGTTTTTATTTTTATGCCATGTTGATTTATGAAGTATAGCACTAAATATCATATGAACTTTGTTTTGAATATGAAAACTACTTTATGGACATCTTGAAAATAGGAAGTAAATATAAAAGGTTGTTCTTTGGTTGTGTTGGCCGTTGGGGTGTGTAGCTATCAATGTTTGAGGTTAAGAATTTATTACTTCATGGTTTTCTGTTCAAGATATACTTCGGTATAGTTTATTTCTTATTTCAAGCTCTGAAAACCTGTACTTTTGAAAAGAATGAGGTAGTGGTTGAATTAAAGTTTTTGTTTAGGAATAATGAGGGTTGAGAATCTCATTTTTCATGTTTGTATTAGTTCTTTTTGTTCGTGAAAATGTCTTAGAATTTCATCCCTATTTTCTTTCTTGATTCTCATTCTCATTTCAGATTTTGTAATCCGAATGCTATTGCTACCAAATAATTTACCCATCCATCCCAAAATAATTGTACACTTTCTCTTTTGTCCCATAATAATTGTCCGCTTCCTTTTTGGGGAGTTAGTTATGCATGAAATACCAACATTATCCTGAGATAAGTTAATTAGATTACCATTTAGTTTGTTACAACAAAAGTACAATGGAGCATAAAGGGGAAAATCCAATTCTAACAGACTAATCATTGATCTCTACCAAAATAGGATAGTGGACAATTATGTTGGGCTTGGCCATATTAGTTCTTTCAGTAATTGGAGTAAAAGACTAGATAATTTTAGGTGTTGTTATGGCGGATATCTAACCTTCGTTGTGTAGCCCCCCCCTATCTTGTTAGTAGGGGGCACTTGTCGTAAATATTTAAGTTTCCACTTTCAAGTGAAGAAAGTTGGGCTTAAGTCTTCAAATATTAATATCAGTATACATAAATCAACCTATGAGACGTATTGGAACTAGATGCAGTTAGAACTGGCAGTGTACAAGTTTTCATCGAGTAGCTTATAATGTACTAAGACAATGGAATATGAGTAAAAATAATGTTCCAAGAGAGAGGTGAAGATCCAGCAAGACAGCAATTATGCAATAAGCCAACAAATTAGTATTTGAGAGTTGTTATAATATATAGTTATGCTTCATCCTATTTTACATTCTAGATGCTTATATGCATTAATACTTGCAGAATATTGAGACAAATCTTGTACATGTTATAGATGTATGTAATTAGTTTATAAGTGGCAGCTTCAATCACATATCTTCTAGGATTCCTTGAGATATGCATTTAGAAATGGGCAATATGCACTGCCAATTGCCATTGATATAAAAAGAATAAAAATAAAAATAAAAATAAAAACAAAAACAAAAACCTCAAGGTTGGCAAGTTCTAGTTAAATGTGGTTAAACTTAAAATCATATGGCATAAGAATTTTATCCCCCCCCTTTTTTTCAGATGAGAGCAGGCTATGGTCGCTCTATTTTTGAGCCACTTCTACCTCTCATTTTGGGTCGTGATATCAGTGGTGAAGTTGCAGTTGTTGGAGCTTCTGTGAAGTCTCTGAGGGTAGGGCAAGAAGTATTTGGTGCATTACATCCAACTGCAGTGAGGGGTACTTATACTGACTATGCAATTTTGTCAGAGGATGAACTTACGCCAAAGCCAGCATCAATAGCACATGTGGTATGTTTTGGTTTTACTGGGAACTGAAGCTCAGTGATTTTAGTCATATTATTCTTGTGCCTTTGGTCTTTGCCTCTTTTTCATAGAATCATTATTTCTAAGTTCATCTTTTTCTTTGTCACTTATTGGTGGGCAAGGTTGTAGATTTGTGGTCTTTAGAATGTATCCCACCATTTCTCAAGATACTAGCTTGTCTTCTATACCATCATTTTTTTCTTTGGAATTTGGATAGGTCGTCTTGTTACCCTTATTCTCTAACCATGTGATAGTTAAATAATTATACTTTTTAGTTCATTCTCGCAGTCTCTGATGAATGATTTTGTGTGATGTTGTAGGAAGCAAGTGCCATTCCTTTTGCTGCATTGACAGCATGGCGTGCACTCAAAAGTACCGCTAGAATAACTGAGGGGTATGCTTCATGTGATCAAGCTATTAGCCATTTAGAATTACTGATAGTGGAAACTAGGTTATGTAATATCTCTTAACTGGACTCTCTCTCTCTCTCTCTCTCTCTCTCCATAGGCAAAGGGTGTTAGTAATAGGTGGTGGTGGAGCAGTAGGTTTTGCTGCAATTCAGCTTGCAGTCGCTGCAGGCTGCCATGTTTCAACTACTTGTGGAGGCCAAAGTGTAGAACGCATGCTGGCAGCTGGTGCTGAGCAGGCGGTTGACTATGTTACTGAGGTGATGTTATATTAGGTTATTCTAAGCATTATTGTATGTCATAATTTAAACCTTTGACGTTAAGATATTTGTGTTGGTAATCTGGTTAGTTTAACTTTTGTGGGTAGGACTAGAAATCTTCTTCCTTGCGTAACATGTTATTTGATAAACAGGATGTTGAGTTGGCAATAAAAGAGAAGTTTGATGCAGTTTTGGACACAATTGGTGCATCAGAGACTGAAAGAATGGGCATAAATTTTTTGAGGAGAGGTGGATACTATATGACTCTTCAGGTAGGAGATGGAAGCCTGTTTTTAGTGTTTATCTTTGCAAGAACTTCCATATGACTCAGCAGTCAATGTTACCCTCCTAACCATTTGCATTTTTTGTTTTGTTTATTTTAGGGGGAGGCGGCCTCATTTACTGATAGGTATGGGCTAGTTGTTGGGCTTCCTGTAGCCACGGCTGTTTTACTGAAGAAACAGTTTCAATATCGAACTTCTCATGGAATAGGTATGTATTCATTAATTTCTTTTATTTTAGTAGGTTGTCGGATTGCAATTGTGTGTGTGCTTCTTTTTTTTTTCTCTCCTGTGAAAATTTATCTGTGCTTAGTGTCAGAATTAGTTGCTATGCTTGCAAATTTCTTAATAATCTAATGGACCTGAGTTACTTTATATCATCAAAAATTCCTTATTTGTGTTCATAACTAGTTGAGGTAGTGTGTGTGTGTGTGTGTGTGTGTGTGTGTGTATCTTATTATATGAAGCTGTGGATACAAGAATGTGGTCTTTAAATTTGGATTAGAAACTCCAACCACTCAAGCATGAGTTTTGAAACCAAACAGTAACTGAACCATCTTCCATTTCCAAGAGAGGAGGAGAAAGGAGAACAATTTAAGGTGGACATTAGTGTCTCCTTCTGTAAAGCAATCTTTTCTGCTGGATTATGGATCCATTTACAAGGTTTCAAGAAAATATATGTTAGCAATCATTCTACAGGTCCAGTGGTGTGTACTACGGAGTAATAAAGTAGTTTCTAAAGAATCCGGGAGCTGAATCTGCTTTAGGGCACTGAGATCCCAGTTAGGTTCTGCCCAATTATGATGTAAAGGACCAGATCATCTAGAAGCTTAAGCTAACAGTTGGACGTTTAACATTAATTTGATACTACGCTAACAGCCCCTAGGGTGGCAATTCATGTTCATTGAAGGAATGTGAAGTTTGAGACCACATATTAGGCTATCAGGTTTCAGTAAAGTTTAATATTAGATCAAATTGTCTGTCTTCTGTTATAGATTCGTTTCATAGTTATGTAACCTTTTTATCGAATCATCTTCAGATTTCTTTGACCACGCGATTTGTAGTTGCAACTTTACTTGAGAAGATCAAATCAAAGTAATTCATTTCTGTATCAATTGTGCAGAGTATTCGTGGACGTTCATGAGGGCTGATTCAGAAGGTTTACAGGAGATTCGCAAGCTATCAGAAGCAGGGAAGCTAAAAATACCTATCGAAAAAACATTTCCCATCACACGAGTGATGGAAGCTCACGCGGCAAAAGACAAGAGACTCATTGCGGGTAAAGTAGTGCTCGAACTAGACTAAAATAACAGGAAAACTCCACCCGACTTCATTTTCGTGTTGTCCGTAAATGGAATCATCGATGCTACGTGCCTTAACATTCTGTAAATGAATCTTAAAACTTCGTTGGACAATGGTTCTGCATTATAGACCATGACTTTCACAATAAACACTAGCATTTTGTATAGGGGGTAGACAATTTGTACATGGAAACCTATGGTACCATTTCGTGATATGTAAATTCTCGAGAACTTTATCTTTCGGGCATCAAATTCATTTACGCAAAACTGGTACCATTGATATGTACTAATAGCATAAACTGTCGTAAGAACGCAAAGAATCAACGGTAACTTTAACCCGTGTTTTATTATACTTCTATATTAGGCAATATCAGTAAAAAAAAAAACAGTACCCAATTGTCCATTTATGGTGGATAGGCCATGCACACTCTTGCTCAGTCTGAAACAGTGGCATTGTAGGTATAACAATAGCAACAATTTAAGAGCAGGGTCCAGCCCAAACCTGACAAGCCCTAGGCCATAGCCTTAGCCACTTCCAAGCCAAGCATGGACCACTTCAACCATTTGCATGTGACTCAACCCATTCCTCACCACCTAACCTTCTAATAAAACCCATTTAAGCTACTATTTTATTTAATATATCATTAATATATAGACAAAGAGAATAAACTATCATTGATAAGGTGAACTGGCCTTCTGTGAAATTCAGACAATTGATTTGGTTTTATAGAAACATTCAATTTTAAACCAACTTGATTAATTAGTTTAGAAAATAAAATTGTATCCCAAATCATAAGTGAAGGAAAATGAAGTAGATGATAGAATTCAGATTCAGATTTGGGATGGTTTTCTTCTCATTGATGGAATATTGGAATGTAATAGAGTTCAGATTTGAAACTAGAATTTTTTTTTCTTAGAAGATTAAAACCACTAATGAGAAGAAAATAATTATGTCCAATTACCATTTTTTTAAATTACATCTTTTGTCTTAAAATGAGTATTTACTCTTTTTTTTTTTTTGTTTTTTTATCAATTGAATTACACAATAGAGGTACTTTTATTTTTTTCAAACAAAATAATAATCTAAAACGCTTAAATAGTTTGGCCAATAAGTCTTGGTGTTAACTATTAATTATAAATAATATAAAATAAAATAAAAATTGTTTCGCTTTGAAATTGTTACAACAATAGCACATGAACATCCAAATATTATATAATAATAAAATAAAATAAAAACTCTAAAAGCTTCTATTGGTGGTTAAGCTGGTCTGCCCCTTAGCCACCCAGGTTCAGGTCTTGGGTTCGACACCCGTATAATTTTACCTTGAATGCGAGGGTGCATTTTTAAGATCGCTTGGGTGGTGAAATAGTCTCGAGGTGCATGAAAGCTAGCCTCAAAACATTATTATCGTATATGACTAAATTGATACTTTATGCTATTAAATTAAAAAATCGACACTCATTTTATAACAAATGTAATACTGGTAATTCAGATTTTAAGTAGAAAGAATTCGCTTATAAAAAAAGAGAAAAGAATTCGAGTCTAACTTGAGTAATAAGATGTACATATTACAACATAAGTCACATATATTACATATGAAATACGCAAATTGAGTACAAGTTATCTTAACTGAAATAATAATTAATCGAACTTGTTTTGAACAATATAAATTCACAAATACCGCTTTTTGATCACAACTCACAAGTACATACAAGTTCGGTTTCAAAGTATCAGTTTTAAATTATAGATAGTTGGCTTGGCTTCACATTCACATAGCTTTAGCTCAATTGTAGGTCTTTGGGCCCCCATTTTAGAAAGCCTAATAATCCTTTTAATATGTGATTATTTTAATCCCTCCCCATAATCAACATTCAATACTTGTTTTGTCTCTTTGTGTTGTAAATGTTTGGTCAAGTTCAACCCTCCCTTGACCCAATTTATTAATCTTCACATCATTGAAGACCTCTTTGAAGTTAGGGCTTTTTTCATTTTTTGCACTTTTTGCCTCTTTGCTTGTGTGGGTCTTTGTCATATTTTTTGTGACCATTTTGGTCAAGTGGGTTTTGGTGTATGTGCCAATACCAGCTTTGGCCAGTCATGATTTGCCAGAGTGGACAAGGTGGTAGGGTCAAGGGCTTTTTGGTACTTTCAGTTTGAGGCTTTTGGATTGTGAGTAAGTGACGTGGAGGGTTGGTATTGGTTGGTGGGTTGTGAGAAAGCCGTTGAAGTGTCCTTTTGGTCACGCGCTCTGTGTTGCGCGGTTTTCTATGTGATGCGTGGGAGCATAGTACGCAGTACAGGTCTCTCTGCCAACGAGGCATTTGGTTCTGTGTACACTTCACTCCTACTCTCATGTAATACACGCGCCAACTTAATAGGAAAAATGTTCAAATTGGTTCATGAATTATTCAATTCGTGTTATTTTAATCTTTTAACAGTCAAACGAACTAATTTTGGAGGGTTTACAAATGATACAGTTCTGATTTTTTGTTGCAACAAAATAAGTTGCGACAATATGATCAAAATTATATTGTTCCGAGATGTTATTACTTAACTTTGTTGTAAACTCAATTATCGATATATACAACATAACGATTTGGTTTTTGATCATGCATGGTGTGTGTAGAATGTTGTGGTTCTTCAAGGATTTTAATTTTTTTAATATATATATATGTATACGTGTGTGTGAATGATACATCATTGTCGTCTTAATTACGTGCGAGTAAGAGTAAAAATATTTCCATTGCAAGCTAGTATATAGAGGTAGAATGAAGTATATAAGTTTTCATACATAAGTGTAGAAGTGAAGCATAACATTATAAATAAATAAAAATCAGATTTTTGTATTCCTAATTAAATTTGTGAGTTTCAATACAAAATAATACTAATAAAATAAGGAATCTAACCACATAAACATGTAAGGTTTGGCTTAGATCTTGCATAATAAACACTCAATCTTTAGTTTTTATCATTAAGGTCTACAAATTCATCTTAATGAAGTTTTTTTCAACCTATGTCACATGCAAATGCAACCCTACCTAATTATCAACATAATATTTTGTGCTTAGCAATAATAAATTAATAACTCCAAGAAAACCTATCATTTAAAGCGTGGCGGATGACATGCACGCCACAAACAGGCGCGTGGCCCAACGTATACACAATCATCATCCTATTCCATGCACATATATACATGTAAACAACTAAACATAGATTACTATTGTTATATGATACGAGTGCATGTAAATATATATAGAAAATGTTATTTTCATGTAACTTTTGGCAGTAACTAGTTACATGTGTTTTTGTCACCAATTTTCTTTTCATCAATAAACAAAAACTAGAGTGGGCCAAACCAAATACGAGTTAGAGTACCACAACAATCATCTGAAATAGCATAGCGGACATTTGTAAGAGGGTGAATAATAAGATTAATTACAATTCAAATAAGTACCGTAAGAGAGTGAGGTTAAAAAGTTTGTCAAACAATTCGTTTTTCTACCAACTTGAAGCAATATTAACTCATACAAAATGGAAGTTATGTCCGTGTACTCCATATTTATGATTTTCACGGGTGAGCATCATGTAGTTTCAAGAGCTATGGTGTTTTGAGTTTACGGGATAGTATGGGAGCTGTAGCATGCGAAAGAATTGTCTATGTGGTCAAATTTGCTACCAATGGAGCTTCACCTCCAATTCTAGTGTGCGTATACATAGAAACACATGCAAAAATAAAATTTTAGATCGATGCAAATTGATACAATACCTAACATTTTGAATTATTTTTATAAGTAGCATTATATTAGTTTGTGAATTCAATATTTAGATGTACACCAATAATTGTTTGTAAGTAATGTAGTATGTGAGCTGGTAAACGGGAAAATTATACGTTTGGTCAAATTTTGCTACTGATGTAGTACTACCTTTAATTACAATGTGTATTTTAGAGGGAAAATTATACGTTGGGTTAAAAAGAAAGTTTTAACTTGATGCAAATGACTAAAATATCAAACGCTTTGAAATATTCCGAACAAATACGTGGAAGTAGTTTTTGAATTTCAAAATTTACGTAACCGTGGTTTTTCAATTTCAATGTTTAAATGCATATTGATAATTATATACACCATACTATTGTATGAAAGTTAGATGAGTACAAATAAATATTAAATACTACTACTATATATCTTGCAATGGCATATCAATATATCATCATCATCATCAAAACAAGTTTACTATTATTAATTATATGATGGTGAGTACATATAAATATATGTCATGCAATGCCATATCAATATATCATCATCATCATCATCATCATCATCAAAACCCATCTCTCTCGGACTGTGGTCACGTGCGCCTTTGGATTCTTCTGTGTTTCGCACTTTTTCACCTCGTCCCTATCGACCCACCCATGTGGTTCACTTCCCAAGCTACCCTCCATCTTCGCCTCTAATTACCAAAATGCCACTCCCTCTAAACGGCTACTTGGAAGGCTATATTTGGGAAAAGGAATATAGGGCACAATGTTAGTAGTAGCATCACACATCTTATTCTTGCTAGCTCATTTGCTTATGAACTGGCCACGTTATGCTAAGCTCACTTGTTAACATGTTACAATTTCACTAAAATGTGGTCCATTTGACTTTGACATCACCATAGCTAACATGATCCATATTTGGTCCCAATCCAATTTTATCTCCAACTATTCAGCTTCAAAGAGGTTGCAAATCCATGAAATGAGAAATATAGAGCCGGCAATTCGAACTTCAAATCGTCAGCACTTGAAATTCAATTTAAAAATTAGGGAGTTCGGGTCACATACGTACAATGGACCTTGTCAAATTTTTAGCAGAGTTTTTTTCTTGAGAAATTGCGGGTTAGTCAAACAAACTCACATGAGTGAAGACATTTACGTGTAAAACTTAGCTCGATATATACTTGGATTTGACTTCTTAATAGAATGCTTTAGTGGGTGTGCGGTGCAATAAGAATACTATACAAGAAGAATAGAAGGGAGTGTGAATTTAAAGATAAAATGCGGAATTTTTTTTTAATATAATTTTTACATGTAAAATGTAAAGATAATTATATCATGACCTAATTTATCTTTAAGAAGTTCACTATTTATGTATGAAACTCATCAAGTGTACCCTTGCACATTGTGTTTAATTAATGAACTAATAGTCTCATCAATTTGACTCATCCATTGAATAAATAGCACTTTAATTATGTGAATCAAAAGAGTTGATAGTGTGATTGGATAGTGAAGACCCAAGATTGTTAAAGTTAGATGACCAACCCATTAGGTCATTTCTTGAGAACTCTATGTGAGAGTGACTTGTTAGGAAAGCAAGTTGGTTAAGGCAATGAGAGAGACATCTTGCCTAATGCTTAGACCTACCAACAAGGCCACAACCATATCAATAGCAACTATACAAAAACCTATAGAAGAAGTAAGGTTGGGTTTTCTCATCCAAATGGAGTGGGAAAGTATAGTCTTTAGTGGGCATGATTGGTGGGAATTTAAGCTTTGCAATTTTGATCAAAGATAAAAGGTGTTTAATCTTTGTGGTGTTTGGGTTGGTTGTGTCCAATCAAAGAAAAAGAGACATGTTTTGCAATCAAAGAGAAAGGGTTAAGGTTGGAGTGAATTATAGAAAAGGGAATATTGCTTTCTCTATTTGAAAAGTGAAATCAAATTTTCTCTTGATCACTATTGAAAGATTGGAAGTCCCAATCAATAAACACAACTGAAATTCTTGACACTATGAATGCAATTAAATTTGATTTCTTTTTGCTACTATAGATTGCATGTTTGAATAGTTTGGAAGTAAAAAATGTTGGGGTGATAATACTCAAATTTGAGAATGTTTAAATTAACGGTAAGACATGAATGTTTGTATATCATACGACCTATTTTGAATATCGACGAGATTCAAGCCACGTGTAAATTTAGATCCACATTGTATCTCTAAACAACTTCTATGTACAAATTCAACATCTAAACAACTTCTATGTACTTATATTCAACAAATATTGTATCAAATCCAAAAATATATATAAAAAAAGCTTAAGACTTGGGACCTACTTCTATTTGTCAAAAAAATCTTTCTTTCCATATTCACTTTCCCAAAAGCTCCATTTTCTGCAACTGTACTGCTGAGGCAAGACTAGTAAAAGAACAGAGAATCAAATCCAGTCCCACCATTGTAATTTCAAGAAACAAGCAGGGGCATAATAGTCATTGTACTCAAACCCAAGCATCAAGCAACCAGCAATACACATTAGATTTTAGAAACAGAGCATGAAAACCAGATACTCTACAGTAGTTTCAAGAAACAATTAAGGGCATAATAGCCATTCTCCTCAACCCCAAGCAATACAATACACATTAGCTTTTAGAAACAGAGCATCACTCTCTCACTCACTCAGTTACATTTTGCTACAGACAAAACAGAGCATATCATCAAGAAAACCACAATCAATCAATCCCTGCAAAGACTACGAACAAAAAGCTCTCCAAACCGTCGAAAAATGGCGGAAACAGAGTGTTTTTGAGAGCTATGGACTCGGAGCAGAGACCCCATAACCGTAGCAGCACCAGCACCGGCGGCGAGCTCTTCATCTGCTTCACCTCTCGCCTCTCTTCGTCTTCTATGAAGATCTCGTCCAAATCGATCCTCAGCCCCGGCCGGACCCGCGAGCCGTCGCAAATCTCTCTGTCCACTTCTCTGAGCCGGAGGCTCCGCAGCAATGGCAGCATGAAGGGCGGTCAGGCTTCTCCGATGTTCCCGACGGCGGGGAAGAAAAAAGGCTGCGCCTTTGAGAACCCAGAGCCGTCGTCCCCGAAAGTGACGTGTATTGGGCAGGTCAGAGTGAAGACCAAGAAACAGGGGAAGAAAATGAGGTCGAGATCTAAGCGCAGAGGAGAGGTCAGTTTCCGGCGAGTCGAGCAGGGGGTCGCCGCCGCAACAGCAACCACTACCTCCGACGGCGTAGTCGGCCAGATTAGCCGGAGCTACAGCCAGAGCCATTTCAACCAGGAACAGAGGAACCAGAGATGGGTTCACTTGCCGATGACGATTTGCGAGGCGTTGAGGGCTTTCGGGGCTGATTTCAACTGCTTCTTGCCGTGCCGGTCGTCGTGTATGTCCACCGGCGAGAAGGCCGAGAAGACGGCGGGATCTGGCGAGGCCGGAGGCGGCGCCGAGGGTGGTGGGTCGAGTACTAGTACTTCTTGTGGGGCTGTTTTTGCGAGGTGGCTTGTGTCCTTGCAGGAAGGGGACGGGAAGGGGAGAGAGATTGAGCTGGTGGTCGGAGAAGAGGAGGAGAAGCCGGTGGAGCAGAACCGGAGCCGGAGCCAGAGGAGGCACGTGTTCGAGGACATTGATATTGAGGAGGAGAAGATAAGCAAGGTTGTGGAGGAAGAGGAAGAGGCCAGAGTCAGCATTTGTGTTCCTCCTAAGAATGCTCTGTTACTAATGAGGTGCAGATCTGACCCTGTGAAAATGGCCGCTCTAGCTAACCGGTTCTGGGAGTCACCTGTGCATAAAGAACCAGAGGAGCAAGAAGAAGAAGAAGAAGAAGAAGATGGAGGAAATGAGGAGTATCATGAAGCTGAAGAAGCTGAAGATGAGACTAAGAGCATAGTTCAAGAAACAGAGCACAGTAGAAATGAAGATAACGAAGAAGAAGAAATGAGGGTTCTTGATATGGAGGAGGAGGACCAAACTGTAGAAGACGAACAGGAAACTGAGATCCCAGAACAGAAATTAAACGATTTATTCGCAGAAGAAGCAGAAGCGGAAGCAGAGGAACTGCAAAACCAAGAACCAGAAACCGAGGTCAATGCCGCCATTGAAGAGTGTAGTGTAGAAAATCAAGAAACAGAGGTCTTCACAGAAGAGCCGTGCCTGCCTGAAGCAGCAACAGTCTCGACCGATTCGTCACTTCACGAAGTTCTCGTGGACCGAGAAGATCAAGAAATTGAAGATTTTGCAGCGATTTCAGAGGAAGAAGAAGAAGACGGCGATGTTGAAGAAAACAGAGCTAGCGTTCCCACTTCACCATTGGTGTCCGTACACTCACAACCAGAAGCTGAATCAGATTCAGAATGTAGTTCAGAACAAGACGAAGACGAAAGAGACGACGATGCAGAAGATACAGAAACAGAAACAGAAGCTGAAGCTCACGCTTTAGCAGAAATGGCAGTCTCAGCAGAAGCAGAGGAGCCACGGGTGGAAGAGGAAGAAGAAGAGACAGCGACCTCTGTTAGACCCAAACCTGAAGACCCGAATCCACCGCCGACGACCCACGAATACGAGCCGGGCCGGAAGTCAAAGGAGAGAGAATCTGGTCAAAATCAGAAGAGATTGCCAGATTGTTTATTGCTCATGATGTGCGAGCCGAAGCTATCCATGGAGGTCTCGAAAGAGACCTGGGTCTGCAGTACGGACTTCATCAGATGGCTCCCAGAGAGGCCTCCGGTCAAAGGAGCAGAAGTCGTCAAAACGGACGTCCCAGATGAGCCCAAGAAGCGCATCAGCACAGACTCCAATCCAGCGCAGAAGCACCGGAACAAACACCCGCGCCCGCTCCTTCAGCCGCCGAGATCCTCCTGCTCCTTCCCGGCTCAGCCGCCGGCTTCGTCCATGGCTTCAATGATAGAGCAGAAGCTGGACAAAGCCAAGGCTTACGAGCCGTTTGTATTGACCAGGTGCAAGTCGGAGCCGATGAGGTCGGCTTCCAAGCTCGCGCCGGACGCTTGTTGCTGGAACAACAGGAAGCTCCAGCCGCAACGGCCCGGGATCGGCGCGACTGGCGTTGGATGCTAAACGCTAAGCCGAGCCGAGCCGAGGTTGGTATTATAGTAATTAAAAAGAACAGTTTGGGCAATTTGTAGTGTTTTTTTATTTATAGCATAGTTCATTTATGTGGCTTGTTTTGTAAATCTTCAGTTTTAATGATTTTCTTTTCTACAAAATTATTTTTCTGTTTTGTACCTTTTTTTTTTAGTTTTGAATTATTTCTCTTGTCTTTTAGGTGTTTTTTGATTCTATATATCTCTGAAAAAGTATTTAATTATCTAAATAATCTACAGTTTTATTTACTATTGTGGACAGCACAATCACAATGACAATGGCAAAATGACAATGAGGAAGTGCAATTAATAGAGTGGGGGACATGTGATTTGCCATGTTAAAGATTAGGTGGCAAATGTGTCACTTTAGGACCTACAATTAGTCAAATTGTGATTTTATTAGGACAGTTAGATGTTGGGAATGTGGGGCCATGTCTTTGAGGTGACAGGCAGACAATAGACGATGGACATGACTCATAATTTGATAGTGATAAGTAGTTGGTGTTAAGGTTTATCATTGTATTAGTATTTTGCTTCAATCATATGGTATTTGAGTTCCTATGCATGGTCATGAGGTGTAACATTAAATGTTTCATGTAACTTAGGTGCATCCTTATATTTATTTGAGAGTAGGAATACTCATCAACTTATTAACGGGTGAGACTTGTTCATATAAAAAAAATTGAATTTGATTAAGTTTCACCTATTGACTCTTTAGTTGACATTTTTGTTTTTGTTTATTCGTTTGTTTTACGTGCGTTATCAACTTTGTTTTGAATATGTAGACATACATGAAGATTATGAAAGATACAAAAGAAATATTTCATGTCATGAATATTCTTATAAGTAAATGTGACAATTTTATTTACACATGACATAAAGTTAATGTGCTTGAATTTGTTAACTTTGCAATCTAATCAGGTTATTATTGGGTTACATAACACACTTACTAATCATATTATGTTTGTATTGAGTTTCAAAACTTGCAAGAATGATAAATTATTTGTGTTGTGACACATTTGACATATTAAACATGCGTGTTTAGGGGTGCCAAATGTGTTGAGGATGTTGTGTCAAAAATCTTGGTATTGTCGTGTAAAACATGTTAGGTCACGTTAAACAAAATGTGTTAAATTATCGTGTTTATATTAAGTATTTGAATACAATTATTAAATGTGTAATGTTCGTATTAACATATATATATATATTTTGACGGTCAACTTCAATATAACACACAAGATCCAGTAATACGATGATTTGTGTTTATTATCTAAACTACATGATTCAATATTGAGCATTTGCTTTGGTTTACTAAGGAATTGTTGATGTGGGGTTAATTGAAGAAACAATTATGTGCTTTAATTGAATTCAAAATGGTAGGTTGAGAGTTATTAGAAGTAAGATTTCACTTGCAAGGAGAGATTGTGCAACACTCATTCTTTATTGTATGTTGTTGGGATTAAATGTGGAACAAGGGATGGTACAAAAAAAAAAAAAATGGAATGACACTTTGATATCATGTTCAATTATTCAATCAAAATAGTTAAAACCATTAGGTGGTGTGATTTAAATTATGGTTGTGGGATTGGTTGTTCAGTGGCTTGGAATGTCAAGAATATGGGGACACTCAAAATATTGTTGAGTGTGTCATGACAATTAAAGAGAGAAAGTTGAGTATTAAATGTTAAGACTTATAAATGCAGTGGAGATTAATCTAAACTAAACCAAGAAATTAAGATAAGAAGCTGAATTTATCTGAAAAAAGAATAAGTGTACATTAACATAAAGCTTATGCATAAATAAGTGTACAAAGACCCCTTCAACTACTGATTAACTCTCGATCAATCTTCCACATGCTGATACGCTGTGTTTGTACACTTGATCTTATGTTTTTATGAGATTAAAAATATATTCGAAGAAAAAAACTTTATTTCTAAGAAATTGAACCTGAGGGATGAAAAATCACGAAGGATCAACAACCAGAAGAACTAGAGTTTAATCATATAAAGCAAAGATTGAGAAAATGATGGGATTCTTTGAGAAAATCATATAAGAAGGCTAATCAGTATGTCATTGACCAAAAATACAATTGTTTAGCAAATAATATGTATGTTATGAGCAACGGTCTGTTGAATGTCGTCACCTATGTGAATAAATAAGAGAAAGTCAAACAAGTTATTCTTATGTTGAATCATAACAAATTTTTTTATTTTTTTGGGTTGTCTCTTAAAAACCCGTTATTTTATTTTTTTTCTTGGTAATACTTTTAAAGTTCAATGTAGAAATCATGTTTAAAGTAATGTTGGCTTGAGTCAAGTGATATCGAATATAAGTTAGGTTTCTCGAGCTTTTAAATGATTTGGAAAAGAAAAAAAAAACAAGAGCTCAACTTAGCCACAGGTGCTCAATGTTTAAGTGTCTAAACTTTTCCTAACAATAAAATTGTAACTTAAAATGAAAGTTAGGTCTCTTCCATATTTTTTTAATCTACAAAAATCATGTTCATTCATAGATAGACTCTAAAGCTCCACATCACTTAACAATGGTATGGACTCTACACCATCAATTTCCAAGGCAAAGACTTCAACAAAAGTTGCAAAAACTAGTGGCCTCATGGCCCTCATCTTTACACAAACAAGAAATTATTTTTTTCAGCCTTTCCAAGCCAAGATTTTGATTTGCAAATGTGGCCACTTTTGTGTATACACCTTTTCTTTTAGAGGTAAAGGACAAGAACCCATAAAATTACTAATCAAAGAGCACCAAAAAGAAAAGTTGGTCAAGCAAGATTTGTAACATAATGTGTGTGTAGAGGATCTTGTGGTGATGGAGGTTTTGAATAGCTTTTGTTGTGCACGAGCATGGAAAAGCCTAATTATTCACTTTGAATTTGGACCCTAAAGAAAATACATTTTTTATTTTACAAAAATCTTGTAGGTGGGTTCTCATTTCTCATAACTTTAATTTGTGGGTCTTTCTTTTTATTTTATTTTATATTTTGAGGTTGTGATACTTTTGTTGCTTTAACTTTACTCATTTCTTGATTGAAGAAGATGATGATTTATGATCTAAATTGTAATGGGTGCAAGATAAAATGCAGGTTCATTGTACTCTCAAAACATAATTTGAATGTGGACTATTGCGAGCCTAAATGGAAGGCAATGCAGAGTACTAATGCATCTATTTTGTTTCAAGTTGAGTGTATGGTGACCCACCCATATGATTTTAAGTCTATGGAGGAAGTGAGAAGCCAGTCCCTTTGAAACCTTGGGCGATGAACAAAGGAGGGTCAGAGGATAGCGATTCCGTGCATTTTTAGGAAAAAAGATTAATGACCAGGCGAGCAAGGAGGAGGCTGGAACAAAAGAGGGTGAACAGAAGGCTGTGTTCTTAGAGGTGATACAAGAAGCTGAAAAGGTAACCAGGATTGTGGCGGGTCCAAGGCTAAGAAAGAGGAGAAATCTTAGCAAGGACAGGATGAGGGGAAGGACAGAAGAGCAGTGAGCTGAGTTCAATGACTACATGTAGAAGGAAATCCAGTGGAAGGTTATCAAAAAGGCAGCTTGGAGATCTGAATCAACTCCTTCTTTCCCAGTGTGGGTCGAGGATATTGAGATTGAGGATGTTATCTTGGGTGAAGGAAGGAAGAAAGTAGCTTCAGAGCCAGTCTGCCACTCTGTTGCTAAGAAAAAGAGAGGAGAAGAAGAGGTTAATGATGCTGACCAGGAGAATGAGAGATATGTCTTAGCTGCTTTTTAGGGATCGAGAAGCTTGGGTCAGCGGGGAAGATGTTAGGAGGTTGTCTTTAGGCTTTATGGGTGTTTTTTGCAATTGGGCAACCAGACGGCTTGTGTCTGAGACTCATAATTTAGCTAAGCTAGGACTTAGCGATTTTTGTAAAGGATGACCTCTATATTTTGATTATATATATATAT
>JAYMTF010002545.1:0-17850 GCA_036897485.1 Pelargonium nanum | reverse complement strand
TCCTGGCATTCGAGGATGAGTCCGGCAAGTGCGGGAGGTTCCGGTACTCCTACTGGAACAGCAGCCAGAGCTACGTCTTGACCAAAGGCTGGAGCAGGTACGTCAAGGAGAAGCGACTCGACGCCGGCGACGTCGTTTTGTTCGAGAGGCACCGCGCCGACTATGGAGACCGCTTCTTCATCGGGTGGAGACGCCGCAACGCGGCGCCGCCGCCGCAGACTAGTGGTAGCGGTGGTGGTGGTGCGAGGGTGTTCTATTCTGCGCATCCTTATCCTTATCCTACGCATCATGGGGCAGTGCCATACCAACAACCTGAGTACTGTGTTCACACAGGTATGCATTAATTTGTTCACATTATATAAAATGTGTCCTCTCATCCATCTGTAGTTGTCTCTTTATATAAACATGATTGGCATGAAACACACCAACACCAACATCTTCCAATTAATTTGGAGCAATGTGGTCGGTCCCCATAGTTGGGGTGCACTCCGTTTCAATCTAAGTGTCATGTTAGAGTCTGACAGACAGATTAAAAATTCGTGTAAAATGACTTATTTAGTCTTACATTGTTAAAAAATGTTTTATTTTTTTATCTTTAAAATAAATTTTGTTTAAAATGACATTTATCAAGAGTGTATAATGTAATTGTGAAATGTGACAGGTATAGCTGGGTCCATTGCTCCGACAGCCACCTTGCCGGCAGGAAACCTGAAGAGGCTGAGGTTGTTTGGGGTGAATATGGAGTGCCAGACCGACTCGTCGGAGCCAACCACGCCGGACAGCTTGTCTGTGTCGAGCCAGGGTGCAGCCAACTGTCACTACCTCCACCAACACCAGGACCACTATTACTTATCTCACATGTAAAAGTTAGCTACAGATTAGTCCCCTTTTTATTTTTAATGAAAATGTGTTAACATTACTAGGGTCATATCAGAGAGAGAGAGGAACTAAAGTATGATAATGAAATGGTTTTGACCTCTGATTTTGGCCCATTAATATTTAATCAGACTGGTTTGGTGGTTAACCTTTGTTTTGGCCCATTAGCTATATTTGGAGTTATAGGTTTAACTTTTCCAATTCAGATAGAAAATGAATCTTTACTAGCTAAAGTTTTGGTTTCACACTTGCACTTCAATTTTGTTTTTCTACCACTTTATTATCTGTCTTCAAATAAGTATGATGATTTTCTTAGTCACGCATTGGATTGAATTGAATTGATTCGCTAGCTAAAATTTTTTGAATTATATTTCAATCCAATCGGGAAAAATTGTTTAGATCGAACATTTTCCAAATCGGATAAAGATTACTATTTATTCATGTTTGATTCAAAATTCGAATGGCTATCTCTGCAGAGATCCGCCAATGCTGTTGGCATCAAAGAAAGCTACATCTTTCCGTTTGAAGATTTTGAAAGAAACAGGAAACACTTTTGTAATTCCAACTTTCGTAGGGCATACGGTAATGTGTGAGAAAATGGATGGTTTGGTTTCGTTGGGAAGTAAAAGAGAACTGGGAAATAGATGGAATGGGAAGTGGGACCCACAAGAGTGTGATGACGTCATGCGCAATTCTCTTCCGGAAGGAACTGGAAGTAGATGGCTGACAGCCCTGTCTTACTAACCTAGCCTATCCCCATTACTGTTAAGCTAGTAAATCGAATTTCAGGTCGGGCTTGGGTCATGAAGCTTAACCCGTAAGTACTTCAAGTTCGGTTTCAGGTCGAATTTCATATCTTAAGCGTAAAATATGTTGAATTATGCAGAATTGTCTGACGTGAAAGATGGTCGAATTAGGCAAAAATCGAGTTGGATGTCCATGAGTTCGGGTTCAAATTGCCGACTCTAATTAGTTTCATCTCCTTCATCCTATCATATATTTCTTATTCCATCTCATTGCTAACTTACTGTTTGCTACACAAACAAAACCTAAAAAAAGGCCTTATTGTAGATAGCAACCTTCATGCATACATGTACAATGAGAATTCAATATACAGCTTGCTACTTGCAAAGATCCTCAAACCATAGTGCGTGAGAAATTGAATATACATCTAACACACAAAGGACCCAAAGCCCAAATTGCATACCAAGAGCAAACTTAAAATACAAAAAAATCTAGAGCTCTTGTTGTACTTAGCTTCAAATTCAAAGAGCCTAGTTACCATATAATTCCTAATGTGATCCAATACTTCAAGAGTTCTTTTTCCTTTTTTTCATCTTAACCATGAAGTATCCGGAGTGAACCACGATCAGCACGAGATCGACACAATAGCGGCAAAGGTCTGGTTTATTTCCTAGGTACACCATCCTAAGAATACCCAGCCCCTGCCCAACCCTCTGGTTTAATTTGGCAATTCCCATTCAATACAAACAGGATATACAGTTCCCAAAATTCAAACACAGCATCAACTAAAATAGTAGCTGACTGCAACCTTACAAATGTCAAACATTACCTAACCCTGGTCCTATGTATGACAACTTCAGACTCCATTATGCAAGAAAGATGTGACCCATCATCAATGAGAGTGGTTTTGATAAACAGTTGTAGTGCACTGGTTAGGCACAACAGGGTTTGTACAACATTTCAAATATGTTACTCAATACATGGTAGTGAGTGCTAAAAGTTTCTTCTGCTAGTGTGTGTGAGGTGTTGCATGCATCTTGTAACTACAGAGATATGATAATGATGATATGGAAGGCAGGTGAATCAACAAAAGGGTGTTGACGAAAATGCTCTACTACCTGTGCAAATAATGGAAATGCAGTGTCAAGTGATTATCAAAATTCATAAGATTGTGACAACAAGATAGCTACTGACCTCTGCTCAGTTTGCAGGATATGGCCTCCTATGTTTTAGTGGCTCTGCAAGTGGAAAGAGGGTCCCCACTCCCCAGTGATATGTATTGTTATAATTGTGTTTGAGGTAGTGGCCAATCAAAGTTCTGTATAATTCAACCCATGCATGCCTCAGTACAGTAGCAGTAATACAGCCATTTCTCTTCATTTGGGTCAACATCACCTTCATCTCCATCTGTAGTCCCTAAAATCATAAATGAGCCCTCTTTTATGACTTCAATCTCCTGAGGAAAACAGTAAACAAGGATGGGGAGATCAATATTGACAGCTTTCAGCAACTATAGAATCATAGATGTACTTGGTAGCTTAAATTTTCATAAAAGAAAATAGTGAAAACAAACTAAACAATAGAGAATAAAGAAGGGAAACAAGTGCTTGCCTCTTCTTCTGAAACAAGGGACATAAATCTATCTAGAATTAACAATAATATGCATGCATGATCTTCAATACATTCTCTTGATCATTCCTAATGAAAAAACATCACATATACTTAGAAGGCTTAAACAAGGGTACACATGCTTACAAAGATCAGAAACAAAACCCAGTCATGAGGTAGCAGTTTGTTTGAGGCAACACCAACAAGGATGTGACTTGACAAAGAAGCCCACAGAACAGTAGCTCTTCCCCAATATAGTAAAAAGGGCTTGTGGCAACTTTAAAAAATAATTACCCTCATGATCATGGATGAAGGCTTCATTAAGAAGTGCTCTCCTGCACTTCAAATTAAAAGATAGGTCATCCATGGGAAAAAGCAGTGGCCAACTTCTTGTGGTGGGCATCAACTGATCAAAGAACTCCTGGCAATCTCTATGTTGTGGAGTCATTTTCACTTCCACATCTCTGTAGTCATTACAGAGTATCCTCAGAATCTTAGTTCTAAATCTTACAAAAGTAATAAAACCTAATTTGTCCACCACATATATCTTTGCATATGGAAAAACTCATATCTGGTTTGAGCTTAAATGGATAGTTCTACTAAAAGTTCAGTCCAACAGATTCCCAAGATCTTGTGGAGGCCAAACTAATGCCCCACAAGGAAAAAAAAGGTAACTAAGGTTGAATAATCTTATTGGATTGTAGAAGTCTTGTTCTCATTCCAACTAAATCAATCATGTGGTTCTAATTCAAATGGGTGCACAACCACTTCAGGTACTCACTGCATTTGACTTCCTCAATGAATTGGTATCATTTTACTGGAAAAGCTACACTAAGTTAAGCCACTACCAAGTATTGGGCCTTCCCGAGAAGGTTCTTGGAATATTTGGATTTGATCCCAACTTCACAAGACTTTAACCTCTATGTTTTGCCTGAAATCCTAACAAAAAAATCATATGGAAAAGATCTTTCATATATTAACAAAGGTCTCAATCAGGGTAAAAATGCTAGGTAACAAAAACAAAGAGAATCTAGTGTGGAAAAGCATAATGGAAAATTCATGCTTACAGTAAGTAAAGCTTGTGATTGTTTACCTTCAAATAAGAGCTGAGGAAATTCCACAACCACAAAGAGCAGTTGCCAAACAACTCTTCAGTTGGACGGATACTCCATAGTGAGAAATGAGTATGGAGTCTAGCCCACATCAAATGCACTGCCTCCTATTTAGAACTGTTGTTTGTGTTCCTCGGAATAGAAACCTAAATTATTTTGCACAGGGGCAGCAATGGAAATAAAGGAAGCTGACACTTATTACGGCATACTCACATCATTTTGTTCATTTGTGAAGCAAAGCAATCCAAGCTAGAAGATTTACCAATGGAAGTATAATTACTAGGCACAAATCATGTGCAGAACAACTCACCAGTTGGAATAGATTTTAGTACCTAAAAGAGAGATTATATGTACACAAGATCATCACATACTATCCGAAAGCTCATATTTAGGCCTATAGCTCATAAAAACCGTAGAACAAGACAAACTTTGCCAACGGTTTCTAACAAAGCCACAAAACAGCTCAGATTTTATCAACAACAGGTTCAAGATTCTCCTGCATACTCAGTTCTCAACCTATGCATAAGAACTATAACAGAGATCAAGTTGATTCTTTGGGTGCATGACCATCCTTTTTAGCTTTGGACTCTTCTTCCTTTTCCAAGACTTCTTTGAGGCCTTCTTGATACCCTTGAATAAAACCAACCATAGCATCTTTATATGTGGAAGCTTTGGTCATGTACACTCGCTGCAAAGCAGGCCTTAATGTTTCCATTCCTCCACTGGCAGCGACCGCTAACAATTTTATTCAAAGCAAAAGATATTGAACCTTTTGTGAGATCACAGCATAACAATTTCAAAAATGACAAAAAAGGATGATAGCAGATGGTTATCACTTATCAACAATCAGAAAATATGCTTCATGATCACCAAAACAAAGAAAGCAAAAAATTCTGTATTCTTTTAATTATATATAGTTTGTTTTGATAAACTATGTAACAAACAATAAACTAAAAGTAGGATAATTAAATAAAGTAGCAGGCCCAGCCCAGTAAGAGCCATTCGAATAAAATTTGATATAGCAGTTTGAATGAGATATCTTATATATTACTAAGTTGTAGGAGCATGTAAATCATATTAAGTGCTGTTCCACTATTATTATACTCCCTCCATCCCTAAAATAAGTGTATTGGTTTCTTTTTCTTTTCTTTTTTTAAATAAGGAGAAGTTAGTCTCCAAACTCAAGAGTTGCTAAGTTTTAGGAGCATGAAAATCATATTAAGTGTACATTTCCTCTTATGTCTCCAAACTCGAGATACTAACTAATTTACTATAGGAAAATTATTAGTAACTCATGCATAACTAACTTCTTAAAAAGAAATGGGACACTTATTTTGGGACAACAATACAAGACAAACAGACAACGGCGGAGCTAGGGGTGGGCCGAAGTAGGCAAGGGCCCATTCCAGATTTATAAATAACATATTATGTACTGGTTAAATGTATATTGCTGCTTGATTTAGTGGTGAGTGGCCTCCCCCACATTGTTGAATCATGAGTTCAAATCACCTCTCGTTTACTCTTATACTACTTTTATAGCTCCGCCACTGCAAACAGACACTAAATTTGGGATATGGGGAGTATAATCTATTGACACATAAGCTTCTAGAGGTTCTAAGACCAAAGTAACTTACTAAATTAGAAACTCTAGAAATGGAATCCATAATGCAAAGAAGATACAAACAATGCAATAAAAGATTTCAAGCATAATCTAAAACAGAAAAACCAACTTAAGTCAATGTACTAAAGAACCAGGCATTACTGAAGCAGGGAATCAACATGATGAAACTCAAAATGAATTCCTTTTACATGAATTCTTTACATAAATCAAAGAAATTCTATATCTACAGGGAATAATATGACAACAATTCAGAAAACCAGGTAAACAACAAAAGCAACATAGCAACTAAACCTTCAAACTAGGTCAAAAAATCCCCAAATCTCCCATTATCCAAACCAATTCTCAAACACATTAGCTCAATCTCCAATCAGAACATTTACACAACCAACCTTACACTTAAAAACAGGTTTAAGTCACAAAATAGATGCATATACTTTCAGATATTTTATGGAAGAAACAAGAGCAAGCAAGACATTTCCTATCAAAATTAGATAAAATTCCATAAACCTAGAATTGGTTTCTTACCGAGATCCTCCCACATTGAAGATTCGCCCTCTTTAATAATTTTCTCAGCATTGTTGTCTCCAGAAAGTTTCTTCTCTTCAGCTAGTTTCTTATAGTCCTCAGGTCGAAGGTCGGGGCCGATGTCCCGAACCCAGCTGGCGCAGTAGAGCCTTGTGGCTTTCTTGAGCACCATAAAATTCTCCATCAAAGTGAGCTTTCGGGGCTTGACAAAGCCGGGAGGACCGGGCGGGTCCGGCAACGATGAAGGGAACGCAATTTCTCTGAGATCGTAGCGAACATAGTCGCGCGTTTTCCACCAGACAACCCTAAGCTTGTAATACGTGTCCTTCATTCCCATTTTTATCGTGCAATTCAGCTTCAAGGAGAGCAGAAGGTAGAGAAGAAAATCAGAACAAATTCAATGCAAATTTGATCATCGAACTCAGAAACCAGAAATTCTCAATGGAGGTGTAGAGTTATGGCCACAATCAGCACGCGGCAGCGGCAGCGGCAGCGGCGGCGGCAGCGGCGGCGGCAGCGGTGATGCCTATCTTCTCTCCCCTGTTTTCACTACCCTTCACTGTAACATAAATATTTTTTTTAGAATAAATATTCTATAATAGAGGGTACTTATATTCTGATACCCAATATTCTGATACAAAATTGCCTACCCTCAAAATAAAGAAGAAAAAAAGAGATCTGGCTAGATCCAACCGGGAACAGAGGCACAAGCGCTAGAGTGTTTGTGGTCGACCTCACCGGTAGTGGCATGAAGGGGACAGCAGTGAGACCGAAGTCATGGAGGCGGCACTGCCGGTGGCGAAAAAAGATGAGGTATGACCGGTGGACAAGATACAGCGAGCCTCTTGTTCTCATTCCAAGAAGAAATAGTTTAGGGACAAATTTGTCTTTTCACAATTGAGTCTAACACTGTCATCAACAGATTGAATTTTTGAAACTTGAGGGAGCAAAATAATGTGAAAAATAGTTTAGAGTATTTGAATGAAAAATATGCATAATTTAGGGTAGTTATATGAAGTTACCCCAATTTTAAATTCTCATATATTTGTTTGAAGTTTTCACGTCATGACATAACTAAGTTCTCCTGTATTTTTAATTTTTATCATAATAGAAGCAAAAATACTTATTTTCGTATAGAGTAGTTATATATCCTATAAAATCTTTAGTATACTTGAAGAAGCAACTTAGGGGTAGTTTTTGCTATGTGACATACTCGTATACTTGACACACATAGATAAGGTTGCCCCTCTCTTTGGAAGCAGGAGTTTGGAGCACCGTACGGAGTACATCAAGACATTGGCACTAAAAAGCGATTAGAGTACAACTCCACGACGAGAGCGTTTGCGAATTGAGTGGGTGAGTTTGTAACATCCCAAATGAACGGACATCCCTTAGGTGCATTATAAATGGTCTTCGTCATGTGGCATACTCTCATAATTGTGATATAAATGTTGATTAGTGTTTTTCAATTCTTCAATAGAGCAAGTATAACCTCATTTGTCTTGATATGTAATTATTGTTTTTTACCCTCGTAAATAAAGTTGACCCCTTTCCAAAAGTAAGGATTTTGGGCGCAACGCATGATCAATTCTCTCTATGACATTAGGTTCCACTTAAATGTATCTGTTATTATGGAAGGACTATTAGAATTACCCATTAATAATTATTTTAAATTAAACTAATAATTGTTACGTTAAAATCATGTATAGACTCGAGATGTGTTTATATACCTACATATGTATATTACTCCGTACATGGTTAATTCAGAACAAGTCATTTACTATCAGAAAAGGTGAGCATTTACTTTTGAACAATTGATGTCAAAATTAAGAAGAGTTCCATAAAAAACCATAACAACATATACAAGCTTCCAATCAGAGTTACTTTCAGCAGGAGCAGCAAAACTTTCCAGGAATCCTGCAAACATGGAAATCATGGGCAGTCCTGTAAGAGCTCTCTTGTTCTTCCAGAACTAATGGAGATTGCATAACATGCAAACGATCTAAATAACTTATGATAGATAATCCATCAATCAAGAAAGCCTAGGGAATTATATTGCGTATACATTAACTCGTGTAATAAGAGGGCAGGTATGATTTGAGAGAGCTGGAACATGAGCCACCAAATAATCTGTACACATCAAATGAAATCAAACAAATGGAATACGGAAACATGAAGGTCCAGTTTATTAACATTACTATCTAACAGAGCTCAGGAATGATGCTCATCCAAATATCCCGAGCAGGACACTCCTGCTGATGCTCCACAAAAGTGCAGAGCCATTGAAGCTTATCGGGAGTGCAAAACACGTGGTATGAACTTATCTATGCTCGCCCACTGTCAAGAGGGATCCAGGACCAGATGAGCTCCACTTTGCCCCAAAAAACAAAGCAGAAGTTCTTCACCTTACCTAATATTGGAGTATTTTGAACTTTCTAGGGCTGTACATAATCTATATGCTGCTTCTACTACTCATGCTAGTTCCTCCACATTTTCATCAGAGCTGACTTCGCTGTTCTCCATCTCCTTCACTTTTTCTAGTTTCCTGAAGAGATCTAACCTTTCTGACCCATACGTAGACGGTATCTGGCAAAGACGAGATTATTATTCTTTAGATCCAGGCTAGGCATCAAGAAACAACTAGACAAAATAGCACCTAGGGTCGGAGGCCACATACCAAAGATGGAACATATCTCTGAATGGCAGCCAACATAGCTGCGTGCCCAACTGCAGTTACCTGTCAGAGAAATTAACAACAGGTCAGGTAAACAATGAAGATAATGTTTTATCTGCTGCACATGTAGAATGAACTGGCTCAAGTCTGGATAAATTACTTAGATAATCTTTTGCTTATTGGTAAAGTACTAATAAACTTACAGGAAGAAGCATCAAAACACCAATAGGAATAACTGATGCCAAGTCGGTCATTGTTCTCCGGAGAGATTTTTGTTCTCTCTCTGTCAATTCATCTCCCACAAGGACCCTTCTAAGCAACTCCGAAGCTGCTGCGACATCAATAGCTAGAAGCTGAGAGCCTTGCCAAACATCCTGCATATCAATAACCAATATGCTATCACTGACATGCTGCTAGTCCATAGCCAGTAGTAGAGGACTTTTTAAGTTGAAACATCAATTCCAAAAGTCATACACAATCAAAGGAAGAAGGGTGAGTTTGGTGCAATGTAATGTACTAGCTATTTTGTGACCTTGAGTTCACGAGATCTAGTTAGAACCTCTATAAAAGTAGACATTATTAGTCTTAGACCCCACAGTGGTGGAAAGCCTGTGCACTATTATCAGTTACACATCAAAATGAATATGTTGACATTATCCATAATGATTGTCCAAAACTAGGAGCAAACATATGTACATCTCCACTTACATGCGTGAAAAATACAGTGAGATATGTTTAGGTCTGTATTATACCTATAAATAGTGCACCCAGTGTGCAGCGTATAGCATGTCCATTCAATTGGGAAAAAAACATTGTAAGAAAATTGCAAAACAAACTTTAAGAGTCAAGGGGTTAGTTTGATTCTAAACTGAAGCTGAACTAAATCAACTTAGATTGAACTTGCATGTGGCATCCCTAGTAAAATACACTGATAATTTTTTTTTTTTTTGGAAAACTACACTGATACTTAATAGAGAGTCGGAGAAAGGAAACAAACAAAAGTATCAATCAAAAGAATCCTGCACCAAACAGAATCAGAAATCTATCATGTTGAATTATGTTTTTTTTTTTCTCAGTTGAGCTACACATCAGGAGTAGCAAGTAGCTCTCCCATTTTAACCCAAAACCACACCCCACCCGACGCAATGGGATTTGAACCCACATGAAAGGCAAGATTAAGAATGTTGTTAAAGCTTTGTGCTAGTTTTACGTGAAGTGGCGTGTAATGGGGCATTGATAACCTACTTCTAGCTCAAAAGCAGGGAATTTTTTGGCTATTTTCTGGCCAATCAGTATGATATTATTCTATTATACATGCAACCAGGGCAAAAGATATAATGATTTTTTTTTTTTTTAAGATATAATGATTTCATACCATGTAGAAATCTCTTTATGGATAAAGAGATGGAGACAGTATACTTTACATGTATATCACATCAACTTGGTATAACCCTGTCAGTCTGACGGGAATGATTTCGGAAGTCCCCCCCACCTCACCACACCAAGATACACAAATAAAACACAACATATGTACAGGTTATTCAGATGAACTGAACAATCCGAAAGAGGAATCTATGTCGACCTTATAATTGTATACTCGTTCTGTTCCACTTCAACTAAGTGGATGTTCCACAATACCAGTCACTTTCTTTGTGAAATGATAAACCATGGTTGGTTTTCCCTTAACCTCACTCACAGTAGAAGTTAAAGCAACTTAGAGTAGGAGGATACAAGGGGAAATTCAATCACAAGCAAACCTATTTTTATAACTTGGAAAAAGCCAAACAATACTGTTATTAGGAGTGAAGTGTATGTCATTCATCTTGGCACTAACTTAAACAAGAACACCTTTTATCCATGGATAAAATTTGCACTCTCTGAAATGGATGCATAAGATGTCCAAAGAATATGTGATTCAACTAAGATAAAACTGAATATAGGAGAACATCTTGGTGGAATATAGGAAGTGGCCTTCATCCATCCATGGGATAATAAATATGGCTGACAAAGTAAAATATAATGCTGTACTAATGCACCAACTGAGCATCTTTCATTGATATATAGTTGTGACATATTCTTACCGTGCTGGCATCTTTTAGTTTGCCAATTGATTTCTCAATGAAATTTGCTTTCTTCTGGACCTGGATTAGTTGAGCACCTCCGACACTATTACCATAAACAGCACTGTTATCTGCAACCTTGATGTCCTAAAAAAAGGAGCAAAATATATTATTGAAGGTATTCTAGGAACCTCCTAAATGACAAGCAGTGTGAATAGTAATAGAAATGAACCCAAACAACTGAATATGAGTACAAAGTAAGCTATAGGAAAGCAATATGAAAAAAACCATGCATGCATATCAAAAAGCAATGCAGTTTGAAATATGGTAATATTTGTAGTGATAACTCCTATACAAGATATAGAACCCTTAAAAACAATAACTAATTGAACTGAGATATACTTCCTCATTTTCAGATTGATCTGTACTCCTTTGTACTCGTTTCTCAAGTTCAATAAGCTCATTCCTCAGGATTTCAAAGCGCTGAATGTCATTAGATACTGAAGTAGGCTGCTGCTCAGCATATAAATTTTCCTGTATAAAAGAAACCATTTTAAGTAACTCTTGTTCCAATGAAGAGTGCCAACTTGAAACAAACGCTATCTAGTAAATATCATGTACTCTTTAGCTTAGTAATGAGTTAGACCAATTACAAATTTGTTCAGGCAAAAAATGGCAAGATTTCATTAATTAGAGAAGTAAATGCAAGGTTAATATAACTCCATAAACATATGTAATATTTTGATACGCATCAAGAGATATTTGTTCAAAATGTTTCAATGGGAATAATAAATGTGCATGGAGCCCTTCAGCTACCTTGCTAAAGCAAATATTAACAGAGTACTAAAACTTGTCAACTTAACAATAATTAACATGATATCATTGAAACTTGAAAGGGGATACTCTTATCAGTAACATCAGTATTCAGTACCATGTTTTCTATTATATGAAGCATGTAAAGTTTTGCAACTAAACCTCAAAATATGCAACTGAAATCGACAAGATCTAAGACAAGCAATATAAGAAGATTAACTGAAGACCTCTCTATACAGTAGATCAGATGATTATGACATGAGAATCCCACTAACACTTCACTTCCAAGAAGAAGAATTTTTTTACCAGAGCAGTGGACACTAGTTCAATACTTCAATTGAGGCATAAAAAATACACTAAGTAGACAAATTGATAACCAGTTATGTTACAGATACATAGTAAAGAGAGGACATACAGATCCATCCACAACTGATAACTCAGATGGAGACTTTCTAACTGGAGGACGCACAAATAAGCTCCACAGTCCACGAGGATTACCAGCACTTCTGAGAAATAATTTTTGTAAATAAGATAAACCAAAGAGATGAAATGCTAAATACTCAAACATTAAGATAAAAAATAATAACAGAAGCTACTATCACATGACCAAAAGCTAAAATAAACCCACAGTAGTTCCATACCTACTGTTCCTAGTCTTTTTGCTCTTTCCCATAAAATACTGTTGCTGCTCACTAGCAGAAGACTCTAACTGATCTTCACTGCCACCCTGAATGATAAATAAGAAAATACAGGAGACCACATGTCACACATGATAAGCTACAATAAATGCAAATAGAAGAGATGAAGCACAATTGACACTGTCCCACATAATTCTGTTTCTTCTTCTTTCTTTAATATATTATTCTTGCAGGAGTAATACCGGTCCATCTCAACATACACAGGTTCCACTCTGTCATCAACATTTTGAAGAAAACAATGTGGCAACTAGATGTTATGTGATTATCGTACCTAAATAGTAATTCGTGGAATTCTTTTACGAGAATATTGGGCGTAAATTCTGTATTTAGGATCGCACAAGTTAAGGGAATTTCTGTAGAGGCAGTTTCCTACGTTAGTGAGGGTTAGTTTCCTTATTTATGTTGTACGCTTTGTATATATCACAGATGCTTCAATAAAGTACAGAACTTTAAATTCCTAAAAACTGTCATGGTATCAGAGCAGATTTTGATCCCGACCTTGGCCCAAAGGTGGCCCGTTTATGTTGCCTCCCCATGTGGTCTCCGGCCCGCTTGCATATAGACATGCATGCAGCAGCCCACGTGTGAAAAAAAATACTACACGCGAGGAGGAGTGTCGATTTGAAAGACTCCCGATTGTGCACGTGTCGAGCCCACCAATAAAAGAAAAATGTGAGGCTCACACGTGAAGGGAGTGTTAAAGTGGGTGAAATAAATAAAAATGAAAAGAAATGAGTTACATACATATATAAATAAAATGTGAGGCTCTACTAACAAAGTTGGCCTTTTATAGTGGAAACCCAAGTCATTATGTGTAGCACAATATTGAAAGTTAACAACACACACATACATATATGTACAGAGAGAGAGAGAGAGAGCAACATCCTTTCTTGAACAAAAACAATCATTATACTCAGAAGTAAAACAAAGAGAGCCAACAGGAATGACAGCCAAATAATCAAAATGCTAACCACACTATCTGAAATAGAATAAAATGAAGGACTACCTGCTGAAAGGAATCCGCTTTTGCTCTGAAAGATGCTTCCAGAAATTCAGCCTCCTTCTTAAGTTTCCTAATTTTCTCAAGGTCAGAACAAGCAGCTTTTAATTGCTCTTTTCCAGAGCTAGAGCTTGATACATGCAACTCTTGAAATAACTGTTCTAGTCTTACCAAAGACTCCTCAACACTCTCCAATGCCTGAAAATAACCAACATCACGACATCATCAGAATTCAGAAGCATTTAATAAGTTGTAGACAGGAAGACATAGCATCAGGACAGGCAATCATGGACTCGAGGATCTGGATCATTGTACACTAAAACTCAGAAGCAGCATAGTGCGCCACACGACTAAGTCCGCCATACATATACACATGTAATTTTATGCAGTTTTCAGAACATCGTAAATCTAGAAATAACTGAGATAAGCAAAAAAGATCACATATTTGACTGATAGACATGCATCCGAATCGTAGTATACTGTATACGATACGAAGTTTTGTTACTGCAGTGTGCTAGGTAATGACATAAGTGCATGCATTGAATTTTCTGATTACATTTACATGAGTGAATCTGCATTTTTCCATTTCCTTGTGGTAATTGTCTGTTTTCTATTTGTCCAACTTCCCATGCTGGGTACTTCCAACATAATTCCATGAGTCATGAATTTAATACATAAGTCACTGGACCAATGCTACAATGCAAATATCAGCTAATACTTCAACTTAAACCATGAACCATAAAAGGGGCAGTCTCGTGCACTGAGGCTCCCACATTTGGGGGTCTGGGGAAGACCATTTATGCATGCAGCCTTATCCCCGCTTTTGCATATAGGTTGTTCCTATAACTCGAATATGTCTCCTCAATGTTTCTAGGCAGCAACATTACTGTTGCGCCAAGGCTTATCCTCTATTAAAACCAAGAAATCAAATGAATAAAGATGTTGAACCATTCAATCAATAATAGCAATGGAGCAAAGACTCACAATACAGAAGCAAGATGCACACAGACCAACCATGATGAACACCAATTATGGAGAATCTCAGTTGATATATATCACCACAGATGATAATGATAATTAAATTAACTTGTAACTCACTTTCTAGCAAATCCCTTAATCAAAAAAATTGTTCTAACATTCTCCTAATAAAGGTAAGCGAATTATGATTCTGAATGCTGTACAACTGCTGGGAAGAAAACCTAGGATCCTTTGGTCATATATTGAATTAATAGATAAATTTAACCACACCTAATATTTGGAGGATATCTACTTTGCCATTCTGTATATGTTTGATGGCTTACAACCAAGCCATCTAATAACTTTTTTTTAACTTCAAAAGTAAACGGAAAAGGCTTCATTCCACAGGTTAGTTTAAAACTACAAATCAATCTGCAATGGTTTCAGTGTAATCCTAATGATTACAAGGTAAGAACATTTAACCATGTAAACCCAGAAACTATAATCATTGTGGCCAGTGAGATCACCGTGTCAATTATAGAGTATCCTAGAAATCCTTTAAAACAATAAAGCATGGTACACTTTGGAATCAAAGGTATAGAAAGGGCGTGCACAACCTTGTCAAAAGATTTTGACTCTTTTTCAGTTGATAAATATTTTCCAGATGTAGTCTTCTCAACAAAACTTTTGATATCTCTGTCTGCTATTTCTTTCCTGCATCACAGTTAACAAGTATAATCCTTTTAGGTTGAATTTCCACTGTCCAACAATATGCATTGAGTAAATACTGTAGAAGAGAATAGCATCTATCTGTTGCGCTAATTGTTATTGACCTTATCTCTTTACAAGAATCAGCATCTAATGTCAATAAAAGAAGAAAGACTGAAGAAAAATCTAAAAGAAACCGGCCTATTTCATTGGAAGTTTATCAAAAACCCACTGCACATTTCAACCAAGGGAAGGAGAGATGTATTTCCCTCATTAACTTACGTAAGTGTTCCCAATTCCTCCATGCACACCATTAATTTCTTGTGCCTGGTCAATAAAATTAGAGCACATTAATTAATATTAGGTGACTCGAAAGTGGAAAGTAAGTAATGACGTGGAAAATTTGATAAGCCACAGGTTGAGTTACCCTTTAGATAGAAATGCAGCTGCCTTAACATTAGAAGGACTTTCCAGCCATTTACTATATTTAATGAAGCTCTGTATCCAATAAGAGCAAACATCTAATACTAGAGGTATAGCTTTAGCATTTGGTGGACCTTCTTGTTTATTTCTATGGCCATGGGGCTGTTTTGGGTTCCCAATGCCACCTGGATAAAAAGGAAGCCAATCCAGCTCTTCACAGACAACCTATGGAGTTGGAAATAGAGTTGGTATAATCAGACCATGAAACATATTAATTGTATGATAATAAACACTCACTGACCTCCACATAAAACTGGTAAGAACTTATGGATGAAAGCTGAGGATAATACAGCACACTCCCTCCAATAAGATACCTGTGGAAAAGAAAAGATAGCTATACACACAACTAAACAATTGATAGTAATGTGGAGCTCAAAAGAAGACTTTTATGTTTAATATTCATGTCATACCTAATGAAGTCTTCAATGGGATCACCAAGAACATCAAAACCATTTGCAGTTAAAAAAGACTGTGTACTTCGACCCAAGGCAATGAAGAATCCAAATATAGCTAAATCTCTCTCTAATACCTGAGGTAAGTAGGTATCAACTTTTAATTACAGCTCACAAACTAAAAAGAATAAAGAACTTCAACATGTTTTCTCGCATTTATGAAATATAATACCTTGTCTATCTCTACCATTCAGAAATACACAAGACAACATCCTAAAAGCTAGTTCAACAACCTCATACTAGCAATGAAATCCAGCCTTAGATTACAAGAAAGTAAATTGAGTTTTAGAGTTTTTTTCAATAGAAAAAAAATGACAATTAATTGCTGAACTTGAGCTGTGGCAAAACTAATTAAAATTCAAGATATTCCATGAATGTGCTTATTATCCATTCTGGTGCTAACATCATCAGTTGAACTTAGCAATATAAGAACAATATCCAGGAAGCATCCGATTAATTCACCCTTTCATCCAGAAAAAGCCAACTATTTACCCATTAAGAGCTTCCACTCATTAAAATTTCTAGTACCGCATGAACCCAGTACAAAGCTATTCTTTCATGATTTAGTTTCTAGTAGCATCCAAGCAGTAATTTGCATTATGGCCGACCATAAGTTTCAACGACAGACACTTGAGATGTTATACTTCACACTCGCCACCCACAATCAATAGTGATGTATTTAGCCAATGGTGATTAGCTTTAAACCTATATGAAACTAACTTTCAACCAACCAACCACGTCTAGGACAATTGAAAACTCACCAACTACAATTTTTTAATGGAGACATAAAGTCCTTAGTGCAAACCTCAATACTTTCAGATGTTGTAAGCTTTGACCAAATTTTCTCCCTATCTATAGCTTGTTGAAGATGACTTTGTATGAGATCCACCCAGAAAACAACCTCTTCAGCATCCCGATCATTTTTCACTCTACAAGCTGCAGCTCGAGGACCAAAGTGGACAAGAAATTCTCTGCGTAGACCCATATCCTTTATAGAATGGTAAGCTTGGCTTACGGGAATAAAATCAACCAGCATGTCCATCAATCTACCAGTTATATCTGGAGTTATGGAGAAGAATTGCGAGCAAGAAATCTTTGCAGGACCAAGCTTTGTGATTGCTGCAATGCAAGTTAATGCAAGCATGAGGAGTGATATGTCACTTGCATTACCTGAAGCCGAGGACATTCCTTTGCCACAACTGGAAGTACATCATAAGGATTATCATTTCCATAATTTCAAGATAACCATGCAATTTATAAAACCTTGACATGAGGTAACATGTTAGTGAGAACGTACAAAGCAGTGGCAGCAGAAAAGCGTGAATCCCCTTCAAAATAATTAACAAACGTCGTCACCACCATGGGTACTTGCTCAGACCAAAACCACTCAAAAGCTTCAGGATGCTTGGCTGATAATTTTTCCCTGATTACATTCTCTAAGGGAGCAGATTGCCTTAATAAACTGCATCAATGGGATAACAACAGACCACATTAAACAAATATATATATATATATATAT
>JAYMTF010002544.1:0-17852 GCA_036897485.1 Pelargonium nanum | reverse complement strand
TTTTTATATTATATATTTAATACATCGGGTTCGGGGCGGGGCAGGGCGTAGTTACCCCGTCCCGCCCCGTTCGGTCGGGGACATCGGGTCCCCGTGGGGTTCGGGTTGGATTGCCATCCCTACTTCCAATAAATCAAAAATTGAGCTAGTTGGTTAATCGATTTAAATATTTAATAAATCGGTCTCATAATAAAACTTAAAAACTCGTTACAATCTACTATCATATCGTTTAGCGATTGACAAACTCGTTCACCATCTCGATTAGACTTTTAACCGTCACATTCATTTTGTTTTTTAACTCTTGCTTTATCTACCTTTTCTTCTTCTCTTCTAAACTTCATGACTCACTACTCACCCATTTCCATTTGCTTGCAAGTTAGAAAGTTCTTATTTTCAATGAACCAAAATGATAAAGTCCTTTCTATTTCCTTCTCCATTTATTCATTTCCTTCCTCTTCACCATCCACCATACAATGGAAAGAAGAAGGAAAAAAAAACTGCAAACTGGTAAGTTTTGATGATGTGTAAAGGATCTTGAGGGTACCAATTCTCACACATAATGAAAACAGTCAGCCTATTTTTCGCAAAATAGTCGACCATCATAACAATGACAACTGTCACACAAAAAACAAGTTACCAAAAATGGAAAATAAGTCCGCCCAATTGAAATATAATGAGGAAAATAATGTAATAATCGAACATCATGAGGGCAAAAATGTCAATTGCATTTCATATCTCATCCTTAAAGTTCATCCTCGCTTTCATGACTCATGACTCCCGCATAAACAAGCTCCTTGAAGGAGCAATGAACTTTATAAAAAAAAATATATTTTTATATTTGTACAGAACAATATGCTGCAATCTCCTTAAAATTCTGCTTATGTGGCACCTCTTTTTAAAGAGACAATAGTCTTATCAAACAAACACTTAAATTGTAGTCTTTTAAATCATATTCTGGGTAGCTCAAAATTTTGAACAGTAAATAGATTTGTTGGAAATGACACCAACCCTATACCACTCTCCACCAATTCCATGCCAACCATCTTTGATCTTCAACAACCAACTTAAAATCAGACCCTACAACTGATGAATGTGCACTTGACAAAGCAACATCTCATAAAAACCAAGTCAACTTACACAAACTCTCTCAGGCTCTAAAACCCAAGTCAAATTCTATTTAATTCAACTGAGAAATGCATGTACAGTCACATACCTGAGACCATGAGGATCAAAAGTATCACATCTTGCATCCATTTGAGTGCTTATGACAAGACAGACACCTCCTAGTGCTTGTTCCACTTCATGTAAGCCAATAAAATAAAGTTGATTAAAAAGATGACACCAAAATGAGTAGTTGGTTCAAGTAAGAGGGCTCTTTTTCTTACCTCTCAACCATCTCCTCCACTGAGAAAATGCACAATCAGATACAGAAGCTCACATCTTTTTCATGCCAAAAGATCAAAGGCATGGACAGTGACAAAAGATGTAAAAGAAGTGGATGAAAGAAAATTGGAATTTCATGGTTCACACTTAAAAGTAACAACTAAGTGTTTGTTTGGGAGTTCTACTTACCACCTGTCGAGGTGAATGTTTGTAAACATTCAGTGAGAAATTGTTTGACTGTTGGAGCTTGAAAAAACAACTTTCAGACACTGAAAATCCACAGAAGATCTGACAGGAACTTTCGCCACAAGAGGTCGGAGTCTTCTGCCTTGATTTGGCAATGGATGAAGACCTGAATAACTCCAACCCAAACATGACATTAAAATGTATCCGTTATGTTAACTAAGAAAAATATAAACATTTGATCCAAAAAAGATATGAGTTGACCTCAATTTAGATATACGTGTTTTTACTCTATGCAATACGTAAATTTGACCTCTGTAGACAATTGAAAGTAGACATTCCAACCAAGCACTAAGAAGAGTCATCCAAATTCCAAAGTGTAGCATAAGGGAACATCATGAAACAAATACAGAAATAGACAAGTCACAAGTCATGACAGAATAGGGACCTTTCAAGAACCAGCTTATGAAAGTAAAGGTTACAAGGAAAAAAACAAAACAAAACAAAAGAACAAATCTATTATTTTCAAGAACCAAATAACAGTATTGAGCAGAAACATTTCATCCTGCCTAACTAATAGCTCATTTTCTTCTTCCTATATTTTCTTTGCTTCATTTTCTTCCTACACAGCTTACATATGATGAATATTAATAAAAATTTAAAAAATTGGCAAAAGAACTAGTTAAAAGGTTAAACCAGGAGGGGCCAGGAGGCCACTTTAGAAGACTAACAGGGCTTCAAGCCACCATGGGCTCCTGCTCCATGTAAAAGGGCTCCATCCATGCCGGGAGCACCTCAGAACCTCCCGTGTTAATGTTATACTTATTCTGCTGCTGCTCGTCCATATCATAACCTAACTCCCCGGGTTTTCCAGAAGGCGCATCCTTTACCAGTGTTTGAACCCAAGACACATCTGGCTCGCCAACAGCAGCTGGATTTGAAGCTGCATCAGTTGCATAGCTAGTGCCATTGCTTCGGAACCCAAAAGAAGCTGACTTCCTAAGTTTGTTGAGTTCGTCTCCCTGCATGCCCCAGTCCAACTTGCCATCAGGCGATCCCCAATCTGAAATGGCAGAAGGCATTGTTGTTCCAGAATGACAGGTCACAACACTTCGGTCAATGAAACTCTGGCTCCGCTTTGCAAAAGCATTTCCCCTGGAACTCAAAACTGCAGATGGGGATGCTCTTGCTGGAGAGGATGAGAGGTTGGTAGGGTAGCTTGCGCGGAGCTGTTGGTTCATGTTCTGGCGCAAATAATTTCCATTTGGAGAGAGCATCTGGGGTCCTCCAGCATCCATGGAGAGACCCTGTAGTTGAGGCAAAGACGCATGATCAAGAGATCCAAAAATATCCTCAAGGTTGCTTGGCTTAACTCCACAAAGCCTATTGAATTCCCCACTTCGATCCACTGAGGCAGCAAAAGCTGAACCAACAGACAAGGGATTGTTCCAGCTTGATGGAGAGGAGAGACCAGAATACTCCTCCATCAATTGTTCCTGCTGGTGAAGCCGCCGATGATGATTTTCTAGCCCCAACAATTCCATGTCTAAATCTATATCTCTTGCACTAAACGTGCTTTTCAACCGGCTACCAGGAAGCTGCAAGGTAGGCGGTGCAACATTAGGCTGATTCTGCCATATGTTTCCACTCATAGGGGAAGAGGCCCCAGAGGGAGTCATGGGAGGTGTTGAAGTAATGGGTAACAGGACAGACGAAGAACCGAGAGAAAGTGGGCTTATTGAACCCATTTCAAGCAAAGTAGCACCGGTTGAAAATGATTTGGGGGAAGGCACTGCTGACCCTGTTGAAGCATACAAAGGTCGAAGCTCTTCAGGCTTGTGAGCAAAGAAACAGACCCTCCTGGTGCATCCAGTCTCATCTTTGCAAAGACGGGTTCGATACTGCGCAGGGTGAAGCCAGCACTCAAATATACCATGTGCGTATTCACAAGAATCCCCTTGCCTGCAAGATCCCTTTCGGAACTCGGGGCACGGGACACAGCTATAATGATATTTCCTCGGATCCCTCCGCCTTGCGTTCTCCCCAGGATGGACAAAAGGGCATTCAGTCCAGTCGTGAGAGTACGCCCTAGAGCACGGCTTGATCTTGAATGTATACATTCTAAACTCATCAGTTCCATATATTCCATTCTTGATATCTGGAAGAGAGAGATCAATGGGATACTCTTTCTTCTCCGTCCCATCTTTCGTGCCCTGAGGCGTCAAGCTCTCTTGTTGGTGTTGTTCCATCTTTTCAACAACCCTTTCTTCAGAAAATTTGCATGATTCTCCTACTCCGCCACTCCCTTTCAGCATGACCTCCAGCATCTTCCTTCTTGAATTAATGGCTAAGCTCAAAACCGGAGCAATCAAATCCCCAGGCCGGTTTCCACCGGCATCAACTTTATTTGCATCAGCCAAAGCATCAAGTAGGATCTCCACAATCTCAGAAGCATGAGGAGCATCACCAGCAACAGCAAGGTGAAGCGCAGTAGCGCCATCCGAACCAGAAGCCCGATTAAGATCAACACATCCCGTCCCAATAATATATAACAGGACATTCTTGCTTCCAAACATGGAAGCAATCATAAGGGGTGTCCTGAGCTCAAACCCCATCTTCTTCGAACCAATTCTCCCCCCATACCAAACGCTGGCCTCGTCAACATCGAAACCCTCTTCCTCAACAGCATTCCTGAAGCCAATCAGGTCATCAGAGGCAGCTAACTCCAGCAAAATTGAAAATCTTTGGCACAACCCGTCTTCTCCGTTGCGGGCTTCACCTTCCATGACAAACCCGGTAGGATCAGGCTTCCTCTTCGAACCGCTACACATGGAAAATCCCTCTCTCCTCTCTCTCTAATCTCTACAAAAACACAACAGAGAGAGCATGAATTCACAGTACACTCCTAAAAATATTAGCACAAACTCACAAAAATCCCAAATTGGAAAGAAAAAACAAAACACCAAAACGTAATTACAAATATGAATACCGTGAATTTGCTCAAATAGCTGAAATTATTGCAACAATTCAACCATTAACCAGCCAGGGAAGAAACAGAAATCGGTTGCAAAACCCAACAAACTAAAAGAAACATAAAATGCAAGCCTCACTCCCAAAACACTAGAATCCAAACTCACATAAACCTAATGCTAACTTCAGCGCATCAGAAATTCTCAACTACTCGAAATTTTGAAGAAAAAAAAAAACAAAAAGTTCCATCCTTTTTCCCACGTTTTCTCAGCAACCAAACAGACAATTTGCCCTGCCTCAACTACCACCAAAACCCACTTCAGCAAACAAGAAAACAAACAAAGAACATCTCATTTACAACACAGACTCCATGAACATACCTCTGAGGATGTTGCAGAGACGAAACCGACCCGGCACTGCACGAAGACGAAGAAGAAAACGAAGAAACAGAGTTAGAGACTTTATGGGTTGTTTTTTAATGGGTCAAAATCAAAAAGTCGAGAGAGAGAGCCAACGAACAGCTACAGCTCTGGCTCCTCCGTCTCTCTCAGTTGAATGCTCTTTTCTCCGCCTTCGCCAAATGAAACTCAAATTCACATGAAATTTAAATTCAAATTTTCTAGTGGGCCCACCGGGGAGCTAAATATCGGACCGCCTCCGATTCGCTGCGCGCCACGTGGCGGTAATCCAGTACAATCGGACTCATCGTATCGAGATTCTGGCTTATCATGCTTTACGCGTTTTTGGCCTTTGGTGGCTGACGTGGACGTACGTACAATTAATAAGATGGTTCGTCAGTGGATAGATAATGTCACTGGCTGTGTGGGGACAGGTCGGCTGACCTCGCGAGAGCCGCTATGGTTGTGGACACGTGTGTGAATGTGATTTGTCTGTGGCGGTTTTGAGTTGGGTGGCTGGTTAGAGTAAGTGTGTCTGAGGTGGATATTCATGTTGATTGGCGTAATGCGCACTCAGGCGTTCTTGAATCTATCGACGTATAAGATCATTCGATGGTTTCTAGAATCTATGTCTCGTATGTATTATTAATAATCAAATTAGATAATTAATACTATTAATGATCAGGTACTTGAACTCGGGATCTCACAAACATGTAAACACCGGTAATTATTCGCGGGACACGCGCAATTAAGAGTAAGATTGTGAAGTAATCTTAATAGCGTGTTAGGTTGTGTTTTGTCTTTGTCAAACATATTGGTTCTATTGTGTCAAATGTATTGAATTGTGTTCGTGTTGTGTTGCGACAACATGGTCATTTAGTTACCGTATTAAGCGTGTCGTATTCGTGTTCCATCGTTCTACACAACGTGTTCATTTGAGCCTTTAAAATATGGACACGCTATTAATTAGTCGTATACTGACAAATTTTAAGCAGCCTCCTCCTCAAAACCAACGGCTGAGATTGCGTAAGATTGTTTATGGAAGAAAAAAAAATAAAGACCGTCAACTGTGAACGCGTCAAGATTGAAGACGGCATGGGTCTTTTTGTAATTTGAGTACAGTTACATAGTATTCTAGTGTTCTGGGCCTAGAAACTGGACCAGACTTTGCAAGGCCCATTACAAACATTAGAATTTGGGCCTGGAATCAAATACTCTCTCCGTGTTTGTCGCGTTAGTGTTGACTTTAACTAAACGAGATATAAGATGAGTTACAATTGAAGTTATTTTTATCATTTGCTTCGCTCTATTACACGTATCGCAATAGGTTTACACGATAACGTTAGACTCGCAAGCTAGGAGGAGACGATATGAAAACAAATTAGAAGAGATTAAAGAGCGATTGATCGACACTATGATTCAGTATTGTTGACATAATGTGTAACATTAATCGTGTTATCATGTCGTGCATATAACATGTGTGATAATATGAAGAAACACAAATATTAAAAAGTTGTTGCTCTTTCAAGGTGTCCATCAGTAATACCTTATAGATTAACTTAACTGCAGTCAATACAAATATTAAAAACAACCCAAAAAACAATTATTCCCACAAAATTTATGGGATTTTGATTACACCTAGACCAGCCTTTGCAGATTCTACAATCTAAATGCTACAAAGCTATAGCTACATTATACATTAATTTACAAGAAGCTTAGCAAGAAAAAATCAGCTCAGTTCAGTTCTATTTTTGCAGGAAGGCACACTCCTGGTGCTCTTTCTTTCACAGAATGGTCTTCACAATGGAAAAGCCTCACAACAGACTGAGAAGTGAGATGATACCTTTGTAGCGCCTCGGCGAAGCTTCTGGTTAAAACCTGTTCAACCCACTTCTTCACAGCATTCTTGCTCTGGGATAACCAACCAGCTGCAAGCATTTGTAACATGACTTCGTAATCTATCTCCAGTTGAATCTCAGACCCGATTGTCCTCTGAAAGTTTATGCTGATTTCGCTAAGTATCTTCTCACCAAGTGCATCAAAATCGAATTGCTTGAACACCACATTTTCGTCAGCTTGATCAAAGAAATCTTCCAACCAAGCTTCTGAGTTCTCGGAGATGGAGTCACTGTCCGAATCTCTGTATGCAATCTCCTCTTCCATTTCCTCCACCGGAAGGTTCAAGTCAAAACCTGATCTTGGAGCCTTGTTGGCTCGATTATGCATCTCCACGTCTTTCTCAACCAGCTTCCTTTTGTTGGGAAATAATGGCAGCTTTGAGGTTCCTTTTCTCGGCGTAACCCTCACATTTGTGTTTATGGTTCTGCTGGCATCAGTAGCAATAGATCCGACTGCTATTTGTATTTGCCAACTTTTGGCTCCAAGTACTCTTTCCTCGGAAAAATCAACTGACTCCTTGCTGGAAAGAAAAGATCGATCACCCTTCACAACTGAAGATGTCGTCACAAAAATCATGTTGTTTATGCTTACGTCTCTCCCATGTGAATCTGGAAATTTACCTGTCTTGATAGCCTGGGAGATGCTACTTCGAACCAGCAGATCAGCCTTGTCTATATTTTCAAGGAAGACAACAGAATGTGGTCTCTTCCTCAACTCCCCAGCTATACTATCAACGATTGTATTCCCCCACTTCACGTCGTAACCATTTAATTCTTCAAAGACTGAGTTAGATTCACCGACCATGTCTTCGGAGCCTAAATCCATAGAGATTAAGCTTTCCCTGCTTCCAAATATGATCTCAGCAAGTGCCGAAGCAATTCTCCTTTTTCCAACTCGGTCAGGCCCAAGAAAAGTAAGCCAAATATCTCCTTTGAGATTTGATCCCCGATATCTTGCGTTTCCCGTTCTGCAACGGGATAAAGCTTGACTTATGGCACATATGGCTTCCTCTTGCCTGCCAACCTTCTCAATTAAAACTCCTCGAAGTGACTTGAAATCTCTAGGATCAAACTGCACCTTTGTGTTAGGATCAGAGCATGAAGAAGACTGGGCCATTGGGTTTGAATTGTTCTTACTAACTGCTTCAAACTGGACAGAAACAGAACCCGAGAAATTTTGAAGACGCTCTTGATGATCGTGTATTTTTGGACAACTTGGCTCCTGACTGGTCGATGCATGTAGCGTTCCCAATCTCAAATCAGTGACGACAGAGGCGGGAAATGAGGATGGTATGCGGTCGGGAAGTAGATACAGATTGGGTGGAGGGTAAGAAGGATACCGAGGATTCTCTATCTCATTTTGCCGGTTCTTAGAAACTTCAGCTGGCTTAGATTGGAAACTAACATTCGGAGATTCAGGAGATACTGGTACTAGTGCACTTTGTTTTGAGAGTGAAACTTCTTGCTCATTTATAGGCATGCACGGACTTTGATTTGCACGTGGACCTTCATCTTGAGATGAATCTTTACTGTTGCTTTTACTGCTGCTCTGTTTCGCATCTCCAAGAAGTCGGGAGCCCTCATCAACCGGAAGTTGGGACCCAATCGGGAAAGCATCTAACTTTGAGTATTGTTGAATGGGATGAACACGTTGGCAAATGTCGTTCCATTTCTTTTGCAGCCCCAAAATTTTAGCACTCAATGCTGTTCCATCATCTTTGGTCTGCACTGAATAATGGACCACATCCTCACATAAATATAGTCACAAATAAATCAATGAAACTGCGGAGATAATTTAAATTTTGAATCCCCGTACGGGCATTTGTGCACGCTGAGCTAATTCAAATAATCAGACTTTGAAGGAGTAACACACCTTCGCCGCATCCATTCCCTTGCTTGTGTCGAGCTCAGCCATGCGTAGCCAAGAAGGCAAGCTTGCTGAGTGCTGATCAGCAACTGACATGGTGGATCCAGCCTTCAGAAGAGCATCTTTTTCTTGCTCAAACTTCTCAGAGCATAAATGACAACGAGTGAAAGTTCGATTCGTGCTGCTCAGTGGATTTTTATAATCGGATGGTGTGGGAAAGAATCCACCGAATGGAACAAACGAACCCATCAAGCTGTAAGTACATAGTAAGCATGGAACTGTGAGATCCATGGGGCACAGAGCTTGCAAATGAGACGTACAAGACAGAAGCTCAATATACATCAATATATACAAATCAAAGATCGAAATGTTGCATCACTTGAAAACACAAAACACTAAAACCCATTCAGCCATTTATGCAATTCAAATTGAAACTTAGCACTACAGTCTACTTGTTCAAGCATTCATGTTCATGTAATTCCCATTCTTTTATCTTCAAAACACAATGAACCCAATAGACTATTTCACTTTGAATCTCAAACACCAGAACATAACATAACATAATCTCTTTTATCTGAAATCATGTATTGAAACTACTTGAATCACACAAGAACATCAAAGCTAAGGCATGGAATGGTAAAACAGAACTGTGAAAAGCACAAGAAGATGGATTAGCAAACCTGGATTTGGAGTAGAATCTATCAATTGGAGGTTTCCAAGTGAGGAGCAAAAGATGCAGATCCCAATCTTTCTCAACAGTTGGAAACTGAGACAAAAACTTCAAATCAGCCTCAGTCCCTGCAGCTCCAATCAGCCACAATTTCCCACTATGAAGCTCCAACAAGCTTTTCAATTCACTAACCACAAAGCTCCCTCTCTCGCCGGACACACCATCACTACAGACCAAAACCTTAACTTCTCCGACATTGACGATGACACCAGAACCAGAGCAATGCTCCACAGCACCACCCAGCTCCTTAAACTTCAAACCCATCGCCTCCTTGCTCCCACCATCAACAACAAACCTAGAAACCTCCTTGGCAATATCGAAAAGACTCAGTCCGGCCATTTCCGGCGGCAAAATCGCCGCCTTTCCTCTCTGCACACAATCGGTGAAGCTCCGGAGAGCATCGCTGGCACCGACCCCAACGAGTAATGGGTTTTTCCCATTTTTCCTCACCAGAACCTCCCCAATTTTTCTGCAATTCTCGTCGTCTCCGTCCTCGACCCCCGCGAACGGAAATCGGAAGCTCCGGCCGCCGGAGGGGTCCGAATCGGTCAAATTGCAGAGGAAAATCGGCGGGCACCGGGAGCGGGAAAAGCGGGAGGATTGCGTGATCGGCGGGTGGACAATCGCCATCTTAATGTCGCAGCTCCTGAACCCAGCCTCCCCGAAAACCCTACTCACGATCGGATCGTCGAGAATCGAGAGGATAAAGTGCTTGAGCTCGACCTTCAAGACGGTGACGTTTTGCTGCGAGCCGTGGAGCTGCTGGAGGTGGAAATTCTCCGGCTGCCGGCGCTGGTTGGCCTGGGAGCGCTTGATCGCCGCCATGAGGGAGTTGGAGACGGGCGGCTCGTCGACAGACTTCGCCGACGGGAGGCGGTCGAGAGAGACGCCGACGCAGAGCTCGAGAGCTCGGAACTGGAGGCGTGGGAGGTACGCGGAGCTGCGGGCGCGTGCGCAGGCCTCGCGGAGGGGAGAGGAAGGGAGGGCGAGTAGAGCGGAAACCGCGTGGAGAGACGTGGTCTGGACATGGCTGCGGCGACGCGCGACAGCGACGGCGTCGTCGAGAGCACGCGCGGCCTCGTCCGTCAAGCATTGCCTCGCTGCGCTGACCGGCGTGGGCATCGCCGGCGAGCATAAAGACAGGAACTTGGTATATATATGAGGAGGTGGTGGGATTGGGATTGGGGGGTTTTGGTCAGTGTTGTGTGTGTGTGGCTTTAAGCAAATAAAAAATTGGAACACTGTTTTTGTGTTGGATTGTGTATGTTTCATAAACTTTTTGAATTATTTAATTTTATTGAAATTTAAATGAAATAAAATAAGGAAAAGGGTAGGCCATATATGGCCATGGGAGTGAAAAGAGGTGGAGAGGGATGTGGCTATTTGTTTGTTGTGTTTTTGATGAGTTGGTCCATTTCATTTTCTCAAGTAGAAGAGAAGAATGAATTGTGAGCACATATTCTCCTCTTTCCTCTTATGTCAAAAACAAAATATCTCTTCCTCTTCCTCCTCCAAATCCCATCTTGTTGTGGAATCTACTTTCTAGTTTAGTAAGTAAACTATGAATTGACATAATATTTTGAAATAAAATTGCTTAGAGAAGATGGGTTGTTTATATTTTAGGTAAAGTTGGTGTATTTTGTCACGTATAAATCTGATATGGTTTCACTTGTGTACCGTATGTTGATGTATTGTGAAAAGAGAACAACATGTATTGGAGATAAAAGAGAGGGATGAAAGAGCATATTAAATATATGAAGAGATTCGAAAATAATAAGAAGATAAATTATTTAGTTTAGAGTGCTTAGAATTCATATTAATGCTATGCAAAAAAAAAAAATTAAAAGTGTTAGTGGCGTGTGGGTTCAAACGCCACATTATTTTCTAAGAATCGAGAAAGCGGGGTGCCCCCTTTCCACTAAGGTGGTGGGTCTTCCCACCATGACGGTGAATCTTTCTTCTAATAAGATTATACTCCTCAAGATGAGTCTTTAAGACATCAAGAAGGGATCTAAACTCCAAAAATGCTTTCACCCTCTAGAGGAGCCTCCATAACTAACACAAGAGAGGGACTCCGCCTCTAAGAAAATTCATCTAACCAATAAGAGCTCTCGCTCCAAGAGTATCCTTCTTATTCTTAAAGCTTCATGCTATCCGATCACAAAATGAAGCACCCAAATGAATTAAATCTAAACAAGAAACTTAATTTATGAGAGCCAAGTAAGGTCCTTCACATGAAGGAGAACCTCCCAATCACCAAAATTGACGTTTCTTCTCAAAGAGGAGTCTCATGCCTCTCTAAAACACCAAACAAGATACATATTCTTAAGAGGAGACTCTAACTTGACCAATATATCTATAATGATCACAATGAGAGCTTCTCGCATCACAAATGCTCCACATCTCACTGAGACACTTCCAAATCTTTTTACCTTATTAGAACACTAGGATACGACTTGAAACAATAGGTGCTCCTCCACTCAGCATTGTGTTGCTTGAAGGGAACACATAAGTTCCAAGGTTATAAAAGGGACAGTAAAATGTTACTCAAAGTGGAAGTATACAGTCCGTCTTGCGATACTAGATGGGAAAGATGGGGTTCTCAGGCTCACTTTGGCGCTCCCAAAATCTAAAACCCAGAACACCGAAGCAAACTCTATTTCAGCAACAACTAATTACATGAGCCTAACTCTTAATCACCGAAATACATGAGCCAAATCTTTTTTAGTAAATTATTTACGTAAAATTTGACAATATTATCATTATAATAAATCAATCAATATCTATTAACACAATATCAAAAATTTGACTAATTAATTTTTTGTTAACCATTTATCATAATAGAAACAATAACACTCATTAAAGACGAAGAAATATAATAAAAACGTATTTTTTGCTACTTTTGTTACCGAACAACCAATTACTCGAGGAGATACAAACAAATGACGACATAACACGAGTCTTCGAAACAAATAACAACCGCACTTATAGACGTACAATAGTCAACTCCATTAGATTAAAACAAATCATAAATATAGATTGTGTTAGAAGAAATAGGAGATGCCGTGTCCACTTAAACAAATGGGCACTAGAGATCCGTCACTATCCAGCCTAATAAAAAGCTACTTTTTCTTATTATTTAGAGAGAGAGAGACATGTGATAAGATGATAGACACGTGTAACCAAATCACTCTTGACCATTCATTTATTTGAATCACAATTATTTTTGGATAAAAACAACCTTGTATGTATTTATAATTATCATTTATGTGTCTTAAGCTCTATAATTAACCTCATGCTTAATTTGTACACGTGGCTATTAATCCACATAATTCTTAATTGCGTCTTTATTTGCTCTAACTTGATAATTACTATTTTGGTTTCATAATAAGACATTATTTGGTAACACTTAGGATAAAATTTGTTAATTAGGTACCCACAAAATATTATGATATTAAGATATTGTTTTGTATTAATTGTGGAACTTGCAATAGTACAATCAATTATTGAAGCATGTAAAGCTGACAATTTGAAATCAAATTTGCAGTCATCTAAAATTTAATGAGATTAAAAATTAAGTCAACCACTTAACATATTCACGGGGAGAGGTGAAGGCTTTAACTGTGAACAAATCTCGAATGAGGATTAATTTAGGTATGGTAAAACGGCTTAAAAGTGTCAACCGTGAGTTGTGGGCTCACATAAGAACCTCATAGTACAAACCGGAAAAAATTAATTCAACTAATTTTTGGATTAGATCGGATTTATTCTACGAGTATATTGACTGGATCGAGCAAACCCGAACAAATCAACGTATTTTACACTGAATTCCGAAATATACCCGATCTGACCCAAAAGAAATGATTCGTTTTGAATCGGATTCAAATTTGTAATCAATTCGATTTGATCCGAAATTTGAATTGCTATATGGAAAAAAAAAAGGAGAGAGAAGAGTGTTGGGCTAATGACAAACAGTTCTTTAAAAAAAATGTCATTTTCTATTGGACCACGTTGCGATTGGCGTGGCAGAGCTGTCTGCATCAACTCCTAACCACAACCGTTGATTTCATCGCAAGTGGCTCAAAAGTACAAACTGTAGATGCACATGATTATTTCTCTAAGCTTAGTGGTAACATTTGTAATGATTAGTGGATGGTTCCATTTTGAGATTATGCATATAATTTTATGGGAAGATAAAAAGTTTTTAATTTTTTTTTAATAATTAGAAAATGCAACAACGTTTCAGGACAAGTTGGGTCAAGCAATTAAAGCACTCTAGATTCTTTTTTGAAGTCTCGAATTCGAGCCGGGGTTATGGGTTACAAGAAGAGAGCTATCTCATGTTGTGTAGTTCAACTGATAAAAAGAATATAACAATGTAATCATACAACTATATATATTGTTTTTTGGCGAAGACTCAACATGACAAGTTCATCGCCTACATCACGTAAAAGAGCGCAACATCACTTTGTTGGGTTAGAAAATAAAACGATGTGCGATGTTGCTCTTTCAAGTGCACCGAGCGTGAAAATTTATCATGATGGTGTGAGAAAAAAAAAGTTTTTTTAGAAAAGAATAATAAACTTTACAAGTCTATTATAGATTTGAACCGATTTAAACATATTGCATAATTTTATGACCAAATTTAAAACGACGCGTATAATTTAAAAACCAAATAAAGTATTAAATCATAAGAAAATAAATAATTTAAGGATCAAGTTTAACATCATCTTAAATTATTTACTACAAAACATTTTTTTATATAAAAATGTTTGAACTTTAACCCTAATATATCACCAAAAAATGATAAATTAATAGTATAAAAAATGAATAGAATGGGTCAACGACAAAACAAATGAGAGGGGTTGAGTGGAGTCACCATTGGAATCAAATCCAACCCACCAAGTCTCAATGTGGTAATTGGAAAAAAGTATTTGATTTGACATTTTTTTTGGATTCTTTCTTTTTTGTTTACATTTTTATATTCGATACAATCCAAAAACATTCTACAGTATTTTTCTATTTATTATTTATTATTTTTATTATTTTATGAAATTATTATTTAGTACTACTAGAGATTTTCCATTTTGTCCCCTATTATGCACAATTTTTTGGCCTTCCTTTAATCACAAACACTATTTATCAACTATTTTTTATTTTTTCATTTTCTTTGTTGAACGTTTTGTTATGTATTCTCTTATTATAAATTGTTTATTTTGATATTTTTCCACCTTTTTTTATAAAAATAAATAAACATGCGCGAGTTTTAAGCAAATCTATATAATTATTCCCATAGTACTATAAATAAATTATTAATCTTAGAGATACCTATAAAATATTATTTTGAATATAATTGACAAAAGGTTCTCAATACTCAATATGCCATGTGATGCATGAAAAGAGAAAAAAGGTTTTACAAAGGGGACCATGCCTCTACTATTAGCATTTATAGAAATGCAACCAAATTAATTAAGTTGACACATTAAATTACTCAAATTTAATGTTATGCACTCTAATACTTAAATTAATTCCAAACTATCGTAATCACCAAAAAGTTAAGCTACGAGCAAAGCAAATCACTTCACGTTTTCCATATTTTAGGGATTTCATGGTCTTTATGCTAATGAGCTAAAAATTAACATTAATCTTTAAGTTTATATTTAAGAGGCGTATGAGAGATATATGTGAAAATGTGGACTGCACGTTTAAACAAGTCATACAAAAAAAAAACTTGTGCTTTTATCATATAAATTTTTGTCTATATGGAACGTGTCTTACCACCTATCCGCGTCTCGTATTGTCAGTCTCAAGGATCAGATGATTAATAATCATACCAATTTCAAAGTAGAATTTGAGTTTTTATTTGGACAAGTGATAGCCTTGCACAATCACTCAATAGCCTCTCTCTTCTATAATGTTTGGTTGAATAGAAGTGAAAGAAATGTGGATATGAATCCAAGATAGTCTCAATACATCATTTTCAACTTCATAAATGTTAGCTTCTCAATACCCAAAGAGGCACAAACATGGACATGGATGGACCACTTAAAAGCTCATCTATAGTGACACATCCTTTGTTTGGACTCTCTATCTCTATCTCTTTACATCCCAATTTCTTCATCTCTTGCCTCAATCTAATTGTATACATTTTCATGGGGAAAAAATTACACAAAAAATAATAATTTATTTTTAAAAGTTGATTTTAGTCTTAAAATAAGTGTCTAATTTTCTGTTGTCAAAATTAAAAATAAATTAATTCACGTTGGGTTCTTTTATTTGGGTTGATCATCCGACATGATGTCAAAATTTGCGGTCCAAGTGTTGATATGGTTGGTTCGTGAAGTCCGATTATTTGTGTATCGCCACTTTTAGTTGAGTTGATTTTATAAAAAAATGATAAATTTGAATGAATGAATTAGTGATGTTATCTAAATTGATTTACTAACCATTTTTTTAAAATTAAAAAAGAATAGGTACATGAATAGTCTAACAAGGATAGTAAAAAGACCGCACCATAATATAATTATTTTTTACAAATTAACCATCTAAAAACAAAAACGAATATTCTAAAAAGAACAAAGAAAAAATAAACTTACATATCTCTATTTTTTTTTCAAATATCACCTCAGCCAATTTAAATATTATTATAACATAATAGACTATTTTAAATTAAATGAAATTAAATAAAGAATACTAAATTTGAAATAAAAGTTGAATTAAGGATCAAAGTATATATAGGGAACAACCCAGTGGATTAGCGTAGTTGGTGCAGCACTACGTCCCTTAAACAAGTGGTTGAGAGTTCGAATCTCAGCTCTTGTGAATAGAAAAAACTTCTGGGCCAGCCCCCTACCGCTTAATGCGCTGACAGTGGGGCGTGTGGGGATTAGTCTGAGTGTGTTAAAACGTCTTAAAGATGATAACCGCGAATATGCGGGCCCGCTCAATAACCTCATGTTATAAACCAAAAAAAAGTATATATAGGGGACCATATTAAAAAATGTGTATTGAATAATAATGGAGTTAAAAGAGTTGCTTTGCAAGTTGCAACAAATGAATCTGGCTTTTTCCAAAAAGTAGCTTTTTTTATTTTAACTTTTGCTTAAAATGGCATATAATAGAGTTTTGCAGGCCAAGACCTGTTCCCTTCCCACGCTCAAACCAAACACCACCCTATTTTTAATTTATTGGTCGAAAATAATAATGGCTTTAGTTACAGCTAAATATATATACTTGAGTAGTTGAATTTATTTATTTATTTATTTTAATTAAATGCAGTGCTGGCAACCTAACCTCCTGAATTTAAACTTCATAGGGTCACACAATATATTATTTTATTTTATTTTTGTATTTTGTTTAGAAAAATATTGCATTTTGTTTTGAATTTGTAATTTTTTTTCTTTTCGAATTGGTCCCTTAACGATGTTATTTTGTTTTGAATTGGTCAAATTTGTATTGTTTCCGTTAAATTATGCTGACTTGATAATTTTTTAGAACAATTTTTGATGTCGTGTTGACTGCTTAATGCTTAAATTAGCTAAATTTAAATTCAGTCGTGTCTGAACAAACAACTATAAATGAGGTCAGGAGGGACAAATTTGACGCAAGATTGCGCTCTCAATTATACAATTTTGTTTCAAATTGAACTGCGTTGCATCAAAAAAAGTTGTCCAAAAAACTGGCACGTCATCCTAATTTAACAGGAGCAGTGCAGATTGAACCGATTTTAAACACAACAAGGTAAATTGAGAAGCAAAATTGAAATAATTTAGACAGTTCAGGACTAAGTTGAAACAAGATAAAATTGGGTACCAGTGGATAGCAAAATGAATAATAGAGAGATTAAATCAAATATTTTTCTATTTTTTATTTTGTAAGTAAAAGTTACTGAAATATTATTGGTAATTGGGGTTCTTAAAAATATTTTTTAAAAAAATCAATTATGTGTTTAGTTAATGTGACTTTTGTGACCTTTATCACAACAAACATCAATAGATCATGTCGGTTCTTTACTTTCGACAATATCATTTTTTTAAAAGTTAGTAAAAGATATATTGATTTTGTTCCAAATATTTAACTATGTAAATGAGTTGAAATGAAACTAATTTGGTTGGAATCTAACAAAGATGATGGTGACTCTGGCTAGAAGTTGAAATAAATTATCATCACAATTCACAAGTGTCTTTTTTATTTTATTTTTTGTGGGTACCAATTTATACCCATTTTCTTTTTTATGTCCACAACATATAATTTTGATAAATTTGAATAATTATGAGTAATTTCTATATACAAATAGTAATATTAGAATTTAAAATTAGGTATTACATATTACATATAACCAATTTTATCACATTCCAAAAATTAAATGGATACTGATACGGCACAAAAAATCGAGAATGAATTGACCAATGCTCGGGCGACAC
>JAYMTF010002543.1:0-17852 GCA_036897485.1 Pelargonium nanum | reverse complement strand
TGTCATAGCCGCAATCTCACATTCCGCTGCCTACGCCTTAATCATCACTTGTCGAACAAAAACCGCCACAAACCAAAGCAATCACCGCCGCCCTAGATACCCAAAAAGTATATCACTCATACGAGAGACCGGCCACCGGTTAGATTCAAATTGTTAGTTCTATGAATACAAACAAGAATAAATATTTTTATAATGAAAAGTGACATTTATTGTCCTTAATAGACCAAACAATAAAAAAGGAAAGTGTATGTTCCTTTTCTTTATCCTCCTTTCCTTTTTCTTTTCTAACCAAGCACAGCTTAAAGATTATAAAAGCCATGAAATGACTAAAATGCCCAAACACTAAATACATTGGAACTAGGTCCAGTACAAAACAAAAGCAATTGTATGCTCGCCACGTGGCGTCCGGGCCCACATATGCAACCTTTTAACACAACTAGTGTTGATCTCAAAGAGTTTGTTTGAGTTGTTTCATGAAAATGTAATGTGTTAAGAATGAAAAATTTAACATAAATAAGTTTATATTTTAGTTGAAAAGGCTTCATTTAAACCCTATTTTGGAAGAATATGGATTTCGCATTTTGGGTTTTACGTTTAAAATACATGCATTCGTGCAAATTTGATCGTGTTTATTTTATAAAATTTGAACCCAAAAATTATGGATTCGAATTTTAGTATTTGTGGCTTCACGTCCATTTTGCCATCTATGAGCTTTAATATGAAACATAAATAATCGTTTGCTCGCCATATGGCGTATGGGCCCCACATAAGCAGTATAAAACACGACTCGTGTAAATCCTGTTAAAAACGAACCGAGTTTGGTATCATGGTCAAGCCTATGTTTTGGTTTTCATTTGGATATGTCCAATTCAAACTCGGCTCAAAAGGATACGGGCTAGGGATGGTAGTTTGGGATTGGGTTGAAGATGCTGAAATTGGACATGACCCGAAATGTACATGGATTGGGTTCAATTTCGGGTTGGGTTTCACGTGTATGCATATTTTGATTAAAATTATCGACTATAGAGTGAGTTGCATGTTTGACATTTGATTTCAAATTGTAGGTATAAAATGTGTGAATTTACTCTGTCTGACTTAAAAATTAATCATATCTACTTTGCACTGTCCAAATTTGCGAAAAGAAAAAAACTCGTAGAATTAAGTTTTGGAAGCTATCGACTGAGAGTTGTGATTCAAATTGTCAACTCTCGACTAGGTACAAAATAGATCAATCATTTGTTTGCCACGTGGCATACAGGACCCACACGAACAGCCTTAAACGTGACCCGTGCGGATCTCTTAAAAGCAAGGCGGTGGGTTTTGCTAAACTGACATGTGGAAATTTATTTCAAACATTTCCGCAAATGAAGAGTTGCCATGTGGCCAATCTGACAGGTGGAAGTGTGTGCAACAGCGAAATCTTCAGTCCTCAACGGTCGAGAATATGACACGTGTCCAAACGAACTGTACATCTGCTGGCTTGATTTTCAAGATTGGCAGTGACTCTGTGAGTTTCTGACCATTTCAACATCTTTTTCTGTATAAAGTGGAGAAACTATGGTGTAATGCTTGTACTTTAAGATAAGTACAAACCTTTATTTTTTTAATATGCAAAAAATTAACACTAAAATTATTACTCCATCCGTCTCAAAATGAGTGTCCTGCTTCCATTTTTTGCAAAAATTAAGGATTAACATATAATTTAATGTGTTTACAATATCACTTTTTCACCTACACCCCATGTGCAGTTCAAATCTGTCAATGTGCAGTTCATTTGAAACATTTAGTGATAAGGGTAATATGAGAAAAATAATAATATAATAACTTAAAAATATAAACATGACACTCATTTTGGAACAAAAAATTTAAACAAACAGGACACTCATTTTGGGACGGAGGGAGTATTATAATGATTATTATTATTTGAAAATAAAAATTCACCAAATAATAATGACAAATTCAATGAATTTCAAAAATAAAAAAGGTTTGTTGCATGCATGTATATTACATGTAGGCTGATGTGGCGCATTTTCAGCCACATAAGACAACAAAGCTCCTACTTTCTCTCTCCAACATTTGTCTGGGTCTCACCTCATCCTCTTTCAATGCAGAGGCATATGTGGATGAGAATACGCCACGTCAGTCTACATGTAAGATGCATGCATATACCTACATGCAACAATCATTTCCGTTTCAAAATATTGTAGTATATGATAGATTTTAAAAAAAATTGAAATGAGACATAAGGCTTGGTATATAATAAAATAAATTATAATAATTCAAAGTGTTGTTTGTGCCCAAATATGGAAATTTGCATCTCTAAAGTTTCCTTGTTGTTTTGGATTTTTATTTTATTTTTTGCAACATTGCATTTCACAAGCAACACTTCAATGTCTATTTATGATTGTTCTCAATCTCCATCAATTAACATCACTTTTTTTCTTCTTCTATAGATTGTCTCCATGCTATTTAACTTTTTGAGGGCCATTTTAACAAGTGGGACTCACCTTTGATCTATGATCCCAACATCTTAGCATGACACACATGTTCTATAAGTTTTTTTACCACAACTAATTATTGGTGCAAAAATTAGTAATAATTTTCTATTGCCGTATACAACAAAAGTGTCTCTTTCGAGTTTTGCGTGCATCTCAATATTATTTTTTAGCCGGTTTTAAAAACACATTCTCTACACTAGTTCAGTGTATTTTTTCTATATAAAAAAGATTATCTTTGATTTTTTATTTTATAACATAAGTGGGTGAAATTATTAGAAATAGTTTTTTCATATTTGGGTCCGTGCATATTTGAATTCGAATCGTTATCTTTGAAAAAGGGTAAAAGTTCACTTTCTTGTTGCAATTAAAGGTGACAATACTTGGCAATGGGTTGTGTTCATATCCTTTTAAATTTTAATTTTTTATTAAACAAGCTTATTCAAATCTAATATGATTATTCAATATGTTGAACTACACGAAACGAACACTAGCCATATAAGCGGGTTGTCACAACTAACACGTTTAAATAATTTGATTCACCTTTACACGAGTAATTTTTATATTATATAATATAAAAATTATACATTCACCTTTATACGAATGAGTCAATAAACGAATTGCAAGACCCGTCTAATTAAATATGTGAGAAAATTCTAACAAACTCAACACAAACACAGTTTGATTATTAAACATTTGAGTTAATATACATCAATTCTACCCAAAACCAAATAAATTTCATCGATTTGACTTAAAGTCAAAGAGCAAGAATGGTAGGTAGGTGACCAACTAACAAAGGAGTACAACAGATAAGGTACGAGCAACACACAGAAGTATTACCCAAAAAGGAAAAATAATTAATTACGAAAAATAAATGATAAGCAGGTGTCAGAAAATAAAAGGTAACAGTATCGAAAGTGATAAGCAGATGTGCTTATCAGCTATGGGTCTAAGACAGCTACCGCGCACTACGCTACACTTCACCCGACAGCGACAGGTTGATTTGTAATTTTGGCAGACAGTGAGGACCACAATTATTAATGTAATAAAATATTATTATTATTTTTTAGTTATTTTTTCTAGTATTTGAAAATAATAATAATAATTAAAAAATTATTTTAGTGGGAATAAATGTGTACGAGGTAGGATGACGTGGCGGAATGGGCATCAAAATTTTTTATGACGTGACATTAATGCCCTCTTCTTTTCTTTTACTTTTTTTTTTACCATAAAAAAGGGAGATGATAATTGGGGTTCACATAAAGCTAGCAAAATGGGTCTGACCCGTCAAGTACCCGAAATTTAATTTATTTTTTGGCGGATTTGGGTCTGAATATATCAATCAGAAAAAAATAAATTGGGTCGAGTTTGGGTTAAGTGTAATTTTTTTTGGGTGAGTATACCCGAAAAGAAAAATATGCTTTATGCCTAAGATTTGAAATCTTTTTTTTTTAATAAGCAAGCGTAACAATTGAGACTCGAACATGAGACCTAAAGTGAAACAAGTGCCTTAAACCACTTGCCTGGTCAATGGTTGTTTCAAATCTCTATCCTAGCCTAACCAATCCAAACGCTCTATAAGGTCGAGTTAGGGTTAGAGATCATCAACCCGAACTTTTGTCACCTCTAAGTGTACAACAATTGGTTCATGCATTTTGATGGGCTCACGTACGGGTCATGACCAATGACAGAAGGTCGCGATTCGTGTTTCATATTATGTTTATGTGAGTTTAAATTGATGATTTTAATACAATTTTAAATATCTTTAAGTTTCTGTGATTTTGAGTGGGTCTTCTATTAGGTTTGGGTGGTTAAGGCCATGTTAATCCGTGAGGCTCTAAGCTATGTAGCAGGTACAAGTTCGCATGACCTTGGAGTGAAGTCGAATGTTGTACAAATAGTTTAAGATATAAAGACCGGAAGGAGGAAGGAATGCCTTTGGTATCATGATTTGTAAGGTTTGGGTCACGCACATCAATCAATCATTTGTTATGTCAATTTACGATTTTGCGGGTAACTTCATATTAATTGGATATAGTTAAAAAATACTACACGGACACTTTTACTTGATTTTTGTTGTCTAAAGAATAAAATTAACCACCATTTTAGTCTTATAATCATGAAGCTTCGACTGTTTTGATCTTAAATTTATGCTAATATGATCCATCGAACAATAGAAAAACAACATAAAATGATCTCAACGTTAAGGATTGTTAACTTTTTTCGTTAGTTTTGCTTGACGTTAGAAATAATCATAAAATCAATTAATTACACAATAAACGTGATGAAATAAAGAAGAAGTCAATAATGAGATGTCATTTCAGTGTTGATTGAATAATTAATATTTTAAAGTTTATTTTTAAATCACTCTAATAAAATGAATACAAAATTAAGGTACTTAGTGTCATATTATTTTAATTTTATATAATATGTGAGGAAATATATTGACATATATAGTTAATAAGAAAATACTTCTCAAAGACCTTTCACTTTCAAATGTTGAAAATGTAAACATATGATATATATATATATATATTATATAATGCATGACCACTAGGGACCACCAAATTTACTATTTTTCATATATATTTTTTTATAATTCAACATATATATCTAGAGTTACATGTGACAAAATCTTGTTAGGTCTTGAATTGTGGAGAGTTCATTGTCAAAAGATTGAATCAACTATCTAACATTTATATCAAATACATATAGTGATATTTTAAGGACATATTTGAATGAATATGAAAATTTAATAATATAAAAAATTACATTATATGACACATGTCTTATTCAAGTACAAAATTTGGTCTATAATAATTACATTACACTAATTATTTCAGATTTAATAATTATAAACCATTTTAATTAAAGTCATGCAAAATTGAGTTAAACCAACAAACTAATATGACCGAATTAATTTTGAATTTTTTAAAATAATTATATTATAAAATATATATTATTTTAAATTTTACTACTACAATAGTATAATTTGTTTCCAAATTAATCACCCGATTTGACCTAATTTCCTCAAATTATAATTTGCTTTCTCAAACTACTTACATATTTTTTATTGAATATGGTCTAAATTCTAAAACTGGTCTTGAATTATGTACCATCAGAGCAATTCAATACTCGGTCAAATTTTAGTTGATATTCAATTATTTCATTTTATGAGTTGGATTGACCCTATATAGGCCCAATGAACACCCCTAATTTTAATATTGTTTCTTTTTTTTATAAATATTTTTCTCTTGTTTTTTTATTAGTTTACAAAATTAACAAAAACTTATGTATCCATCTATTAAATATCTAGCTTGAATGTGTGTAACATTAAATGAAAGGTGACTTGTGTTAGTTCATTTGAGGAATTTACTATAGAAGCCATGTCCACAAGCCACCTACTTATATAAAAGTCAATACTTATAGCCATAGGTTCATTATTAAATAAACAAAAATCATAATCATGAGTGAAGTGTAGCTATCAATTATTAATTTCATATGATGGGCCATAGGCTGCCAAACAAACCCAATAAATCAAAGCAATCAATAAACAAATCAACCAACTATATCACATAAATAATTTATTGCTCATAAGGAGAATAATGAGTTTGTCACCACTAAAGTTTGTTTTAATAAGTGACTTTTACCCATAATCTATACCTATTCCTCTAAATGAAATTTAAACCCACGACTTACATTGAGAAACGAGTATCTTAAACCATCAAGTAGTTCTTTAAATGAAGTCTCCACTAGACGTAATAATTTCGTGTTCAGGTTGGATTAATAAAGTCTAACTCAAATTTGAACCCTAAAGAGCTTTGGGTTTCGCGTTACGTAAAATATCGAGTTTCGTTTTATGGGTGTAGGGTGTGTTGGTTTGTGTGAGTTTGCTCAATTCGATCTAGCCCCAAAAAATCACAAGATAAAACCAATCTAGCCCGAAAGTTGGCCGCACATGATCATATAAAGTTAAAGTGGGATAAAATTTTAGGTGTTAAATGTTAATGAGTTTGAGTCCAAATTGCCTGGTCCAATCACCACTAATTTTCTTTTAAAATCCTTTGGATTGTTCTAAAGTATATGTTTTTATACTACTAAAATAGTATAACAAGTGGTTTACCTTGTGGACATTTATGAACCCATGAAATTATATTTTTTCCCCTTAATTTAACTTTGAATATTCAAGAAAAAGCCTTACGAGTAAAAACTCTAAAAAAATATCGTGATTTTTTGTTGTTGTGGTTTTCAATTAAGATTATTTTGACATGGATATCATGCAACTTCTTGAGATAAATTTTGATTTGGTATCATGTAAATTTTGAAGAAGAACATGTCGTTGAATTGGACAAGTGGTGGAAAACCGCATAGTATAAAATGTGTAAAAGCTTTTTCATAAAAAAAAATAAGTCAATAACTAAGTTTTTAAAATTATTTTAGAAAAGATTGATAGTTCTTGAGTTGCACAAAATTTTAACATTTTTTTGTTGCTCTGTTAATTCATAGTAACACTACTTCACAATCTCAAATAAAATTAACTATTTAATAAAAAAATCAACTACAATCGATGTTTAAAATTGGTGTCATGTCACGAGTCATGACACAAATTGCAAGTCTTGTGCATCTTATTTATAGTTTATATGCTCCAATGCCTTCTTTTTGAGAAAATGATAGGTGAGCCAATGGAAAGAAGAGCTCATGAGCAACAAAGAAATGATGCTCACATGGTAGTACTCCCTTTTTGCAAATTAGGGTTTGTTTTTATTTTATTTTATTTTATTTGGGTGTTGGGGAAGGTGTAGGGTTTGATTTGAAAATGGCATTTACTGTTGTAGACTCCAAAGTGAGTGAGAAAAATCAGGTAGAGAGAGAAAGTATAGTATATTATACAGAGATGGTGATGAAACTTTACATAAATAGTGAGATAGAGAAAGCTCAAAATTTTTTTTTTCTAGAGAGAGAAAAGGTTGATATAAATAGACTGAGGAGAGAGAAAGTGATAGACCCAGCAAGCCAAAAACAGCATCACCTTTGTCACAGTCCTAGAGAGAGAAACTAAAGTAAGGTTTTTTAGAGAGAGAAATTGAGGGTTGTTGCAGAGTTAGCTGCAAAAGGAGAAGAAGAGAAGAGAAGAGGAGAAAAATATCAAGAAAAAGAGCAAAAAAACCCTAACCCTAGAAATGGTTAATTGTTGAGCTCTATCTCTTTCTTTCTTGATAATTTCCATGTGCTCTGATCAGGCAAAGTTCACATTTTTTTATGTTGGTTTGTGAAATCAAGCTCCAAAAGGCTGAAAATTTGTTGTAATCTCTGTTATTTGCTGCAAGTTTTGAGCTTTACTTAGCTGGATCTCTGTTCTTGGAGCTGAAATTAGGGTTTATTTGGGGTTTCTGTGAAAGAGGATTTAGTTTTGTGTTCTCGAGTTCTGTTTTCTGAAAATTTGGGGGTTTTCACATACAGTTCTGATTTGAAGTTTCATTGAGGACTCTATTTGTGTTTGTGTTTCTGTGATGTGTTTTGGTGATTAATTTGAAGCACAATATCAAGATTTTTCTGGATATTTTGTGCTTCATTTTATTACTGGAGCATTTTGAGCTGTGAGGCTTTGTTTGGTTGGTACTGTACTGGTTGTGGTGGATTTGAATTATTTGGGTTGATATTGAATATTTACGCTGGAGCGGATCGGGTTACCCGGGACCATGTCTTCCTTAAGTAGGGAATTAGTATTCTTAATTTTACAGTTCCTGGATGAGGAAAAGTTCAAGGAGACAGTTCACAGGTAAGTTTGTTTTTAGATTTTTTTGTTCAATTTTGTTGCTTTGTTTGGTTTATGCTTTAGAAAATTCGGGAAATTCGAAGGTCAAAAAGGAATTTAAGCTTATTTGTATATGGTTATATTTGCTTAAGAAGAGAAAAAAATTAAAAGAAACTAATGAAAATTAAGGAAATTGTTGCATTAGGCTGAGTTGCGCGGGGACTTGTGTTATTTGAGTCTTAGGCGATGGAAAGTCTGGGATATGTTGTGTCGGTTTCTTAAGATTAAGTACCTAGTTTATCATCTGACAGCAGTAATTCGTTGACTTTGTGACAATTAAGCCAAATTGTTGCATTAGGCTGAGTTGCGTGGAAACTTATGTTATTTGACTCTTAAGTGATGAAGAGTCTGTGATAAGTTGTGTCGTTTTTTTTAAAGTTGTTGTGTCGATTTCTTAAGATCAAGTACTTAGTACATTCGTTGAGTAATGAAAATTAATCCAAATTGTTACATTGGACTGAGTTGCGTGGAGACTTATCTTATTTGAGTCTTAAATGAGGGAAACTTTGTGATATGTAATGCCGGTGTCTTAAGATTAAGTACTCAATTTATCATTTGAAAGTTGAAACCAATAATTTGTTGAAAGCAAAACTACTTCATCATTGTTTAGTGGCTATTGCCTTGGTACGTTGTGTTTTTTATTTCCCCCCGTAAAAATACGGAGCTTTACTAATTGAGCTTAAAGATTTTTTTTAATGCCTGATTGTTCATCATTGTTTTGTAACTCTTAGGTTGGAACAAGAATCGGGATTTTTCTTCAATATGAAACATTTTGAGGATCAGGTCCAAGCTGGTGAGTGGGATGAAGTTGAGCGCTATTTATGCGGATTCACAAAGGTTGAAGACAATCGGTATTCAATGAAGATTTTCTTCGAAATTAGGAAGCAGAAGTATTTGGAAGCTCTTGATAGGTGAGATTTCTTTTTTCGGTAATCTGATTATTCAATACCAATTTCAAGGAATTTTTGGATGTTCTCTTCTAGATGAAATTGAGTAACTAATGTCTCATATTGTGCTCGTGATTAAATGGGTTGGGGTTGTTTTGTTGAATTTGAGGAAAGCAATGATAAGCTTTCCGTAACATTTTTGTTTCAGACTTTCAGTAGCTTCTTTCAGTCTGAATTTTGTATGATGCGCGTGTACGTTGGTGGGATATTCAATTTATTGTTCATTGTCATTGTACCAGGCAGGACAGAGCGAAAGCTGTGGAGATTCTCGTGAAGGACCTTAAGGTGTTTGCATCTTTCAACGAAGAACTATTTAAGGAGATCACACAGTTGCTTACTCTTGACAACTTCAGGTATTTAGCCTCGGTTTTTAATTCTTGTGACAGTCCACCATGTACTTAGTTCTTGATCCTTGTGCCATTTAAATTTTGTTACCAGGCAAAATGAGCAGCTTTCTAAGTATGGAGACACAAAATCAGCTCGAAGTATCATGCTCATCGAACTCAAAAAGCTAATTGAAGCAAATCCGCTCTTCCGCGACAAGCTTACATTTCCGGCCTTCAAAAGTTCACGACTGAGAACCTTAATAAACCAGAGGTCATTACCACAATTTCTTTTCTTTGTTTATTCGAAAAAATGTTGCCGCGTGCCACGACTCATGCTTTCTAGTTCTATAGCATTGTTTTGAACACATCACCAATAATCTGGCTAGAACATGAGACAAGTTATAAAGAACTTTGTACACATGGGTTTTAGCCTTGTAGCTAACCTTAGCTTCCACATCTCTGTTTTCATATTTCAGTCTAAATTGGCAGCATCAGCTTTGCAAGACGCCTCGTCCGAATCCGGATATCAAGACACTTTTTACGGACCATTCCTGTGCACCCACTACAGTTAATGGAGCACGGCCTCCTCCCACAAACAACCCCCTTGTGGGACCAATGTCAAAACCTGTCGGGGCATTTCCTCCTATTGGGGCCCACGGGGTAAGAATTCTGCATCTATCCTTGAGTCAAGGTTCACTTGTAATGTTCTGAAATAAACATGCGATGACTCTTCCTGTGCAGCCATTTCAGCCAGTTATGTCTCCGTCTCCTGGTGCCATTGCCGGGTGGATGTCGAGCAACAATCCTTCTTTACCCCACCCTGCCGTGGCAGCGGGCCCTCCCGGTCTTATGCAGCCTTCTAGTGCTGGTGAGGATGTTCAAAATTTTATAGCTTTCGTGTTTCCCGTTGACTTGCTATTTTAGTACCGATTAATTATTATTTTCTCATTATCTCATTATTTTTCTATGCATACAGCTGCGTTCTTGAAACACCCGAGGACCCCTACTGGAGTTACCGGGATGGATTATCAGTCAGCTGATTCAGAACACATGATGAAGCGTATTCGCACTGGCCAATCTGATGAGGTGTGTCTGGTTTACATATGGGTTGTTATCAGTATATTGTTATAGTTATTGGTATAATTTTTTTAATTATATATATGGTCTTTGCAGGTGTCATTTTCTGGTGTAACACACACTCCCAATGTCTACTCACAAGACGATCTTCCGAAAACTGTTGTGAGGAGCCTTAATCAAGGATCTAATGTCATGAGCATGGACTTCCATCCACAGCAGCAAACCTATCTTCTAGGTTGGTCATTGTAGATAATTTTAGAATATAAAATTAATATTGAAACTTCAATTATCAACTTATCGGAGCCTTCGAAACCTAGAGGTCACAAGTTTTGTCACCTCACCAAAAATCCGACCCACAATATTTTAGAGGTTTGGGTCACATAAAATAGGCCTGACTAATTTTGGGGTCAGGCATACCTCCACTTGCCGACACATTTTCTGTGTAAACCAGCTCATCTTACAAGGTGGGTCAGGCATTTTTAACCCGAGCCCGAGTAGTGGCTCATATTCAACCATCAGTTTAAGCTTTTTGTTGAGTCCTCTACAGATACTTCCCTTAGTACATTGGACAATAGTAACATAGAATTTTACAAATATTATAGTTTTGTGATTATTCAACTTTATCTTTCTGTGTAGTTGGGACAAATGTTGGTGATATTAGCCTCTGGGAAGTCGGTTCACGGGAAAGATTGGCCCATAAACCTTTCAAGGTTTGGGATATCTCGGCTGTGACTGCGTCATTGCAGGTAATGATTGGGACAAATTTACAAATCTTTTGTTAGATTTCATATCCACAGTTTGGTTTAGTAACTAATTGTCCTTATAATGCATCTCAATATGATACCAGACAGCGCTGTTAAGTGATGCTGCAATTTCAGTTAATCGGTGTGTTTGGGCCCCAGATGGACTTATGCTTGGTGTGTATATATAAATTTTATTTACGACCTTGTTAGTTTTGTGTCCCTATCTTTTAGATTATAATGTACCGCTCTTACGTTTGCTTCGCGTAGGTGTTGCATTTTCTAAACATATTGTTCAGATATACACTTACAATCCAACTGGCGAACTAAGACAGCACTTGGAGGTAAGTCCTATACTTAGGGGTGTTCATGATTGGGGAACTGGTTCGGTCCGTACCGAATTAATATTATTTAATTTTTCCTTTATAATTTTTTTTTGCTCTAGGTCCAATTTTCTCTACTATTTATCATTGAGTTCACTTCAGTTCTACAATTTTATTTTATTTATTAAAAACATGTAATTTTAAAATAATTTCGATTCTATCAGTCTGGTCTTTGGTCTGGAAATTTCCCAAAACTCGGTCCGGTCCTGGATCATTGCACACCCCTACCTATACTCCATATTTTGTTCCCCTTCGACTATGGCTAGGTACAGGCTATTGACGCTGTATCTCATTTCTTAGATTGATGCTCATGTTGGTGGCGTTAATGATATTGCATTTGCCCATCCAAACAAACAACTGTGCATCGTCACGTGTGGTGATGATAAGACAATTAAGGTAAAGATTTGTACGTTTTAATGTTGTTTTGCATGGAGAGGAAAATAGAACGTTCTCAAAAGTAGTTCCCGTGTGTTAGGTGTGGGATGCTGCAACCGGACGAAGACAACATACATTTGAAGGTCACGAAGCTCCGGTATATTCTGTCTGTCCTCATCACAAAGAAAATATCCAGGTAAGTTCTCTCTCAGAAATTGGTTAGTAGCTTTGTTTTATGAAAGTTTAGGTGTTATGCTACTATTGAGCAGTGTTTAAGAAAACTAGATGAGAAATGGGCGTGTCGGAAAACGTAAGATAGATATCATTTTTGTTAAGTTTTAAACACTTTTATATCATTTTACCTAATTTTGTATCTTTAGAAAAGTAAATTTATAAAACATTTGGTCCTAAACCGATCTGGTCTTCGGTCTGTCTCAAGGATATTCGGTCCGGTCTTGGATTGATGCATATAAGTCGCTCATTCTTTTCCATCTTTTTCTAATGTGGGACTGTATATCACCACTTCATCACTCTGAACCTTGTAGAGGACCAACTCTAACAAAAAGTTTAAGTTGACTGTATATCACCACTTCACCACTTCAATGTTCATATCTCTCCACTGATTTTGTTATAATGTGCAGTTCATCTTCTCTACCGCCATAGATGGAAAGATTAAAGCTTGGTTATATGATTGTTTGGGTTCTAGAGTGGATTATGATGCTCCAGGACTTTGGTGCACCATGATGGCTTATAGCGCAGATGGAAGCAGGTTGAGTATTTTACTGATAGTTTGTTTGCATTGCACTGTTTATCTATTTTCAGTCGATATATTTGAAAGAATGGGCGGCACTCGCATTCCTAGTATGTGCACATGTTTACTGGATACAAAATGTTTTATCATTGCTTGCAGGCTGTTTTCGTGCGGAACAAGTAAAGAGGGCGAATCCCATTTGGTCGAGTGGAATGAGAGTGAAGGAGCTATCAAGAGAACATATAATGGTTTCAGGAAGCGTTCTTTAGGTGTTGTTCAGTTTGACACGACAAGAAATCGATTCTTAGCTGCTGGTGATGAATTTCAGATCAAGTTCTGGGATATGGATAATACCAATATATTGACGGCAGTTGATGCGGATGGCGGGCTTCCTGTTAGTATTGATCTTCTTCTATTTTTTTTTTTCAAGTGGAGACCGGATAACCCACATTTTTGCTTTCAAATGTATTATTTTCAGGCTAGTCCTAGACTGAGGTTCAACAAGGAAGGTTCGCTATTGGCAGTGACGACGAGTGACAATGGTATCAAAGTTTTAGTGAACAATGACGGTTTGCGCTTGATAAGGATGTTGGAGAGCCGGGCTGTGGATAAAAGTCGAGGCCCTTCTGAGCCCATTAACTCTAAGGTAGCTCTATTATTTATTTTGATGTTTTACTTTACATAATATTTTGACCTGTCAAGAGACATTTCTAAGCAAAGAGTGTACTTAATGTCTCTGTTTCAAGTTTCAGTCATTAGTTGCTTGTAGGGGTGTTCACCATTGGGTCTGGGCCAAATATTTTGGATTTAACAGGCGGACCAAATTATAATTATTTTTTTAAAATTTTCTTATAGGAAATCATATTTAATGCTTTAGGTCCAGTTTTCTCCATTGCTTATCATTCAATTCTACATTTTCTACTTTTTTTTCCTATTAAAAATGTAATATTTTTGGTCCAATCGGTCTGGTTCTGGACCGTTGGACCCCTAACTTGCATGAAATACCTTCTTGAGATCTAAAGTTCTTTGATTACAAAAATTATTTTAGTTGATTATTTAGACCCAAACCTATGAGCACCCGGAGTTCGACCCACTTTTTTTGCAGGTTTGGGTCACATAAAATAGGCCCGATTAGTTTTCGGGTCAAACAACCTGTACAAAATGCTACTACTGTGTCATATCTAATCTCCTCATATGATTTTTTTTTCTTTTTGCAGCCTTTGATTGTCAATGCTCTAGGCCCAGTCACAAATGTATCAAGTGCTGGTGCACCAACCATGGAACGTCCCGATAGAATGCCACCTGCTGTATCTATCAGCAATCTTGTACGTTGAGCTTTAGTAAGTTCGATGATGTTACTTGCGGTAACCGGGTTCTTAATTTTACATCGGGTTCAATGCAGGGTTCCATGGATAGCAGTAGGCTTGTTGATGTTAAACCAAGGATTTCGGATGATGTAGACAAAGTTAGGAGCTGGAAATTTCCCGATATTGTCGATCCATCTCAGCTGAAAGCTCTGAGGCTGCCCGACTCGTTAACAGCTGGCAAGGTAGGCACTACTGTATTAGGGGTGTTCACTATTGGCTCCAGACCGTATTTTTGGACCCAATCTGACCAGGCGGTCTTTGGTCCAGTCTTGGTCCCAGTCTAATTTCAGTCAAAACCGAATTGTTTTATATTTTAGTTTAGAAAAATTGTTATTCCTTTAGGTCCATCTTTATCTGTTACTTCTCATTCAACTCACTTCAATTGTACATTTTTTCGTTTTCATTTTTCAATATATTTCTCCGAGATTTTGTTACTTCCGCGACTCAAAACAAAATAATCTATTGCAGATTGTTAGACTGATCTATACAAACTCTGGCCTAGCTTTGTTGGCCCTCGCTTCCAATGCCGTTCACAAACTTTGGAAATGGCAGCGTAGTGAAAGGAATCCAAATGGGAAGGTCCGGCTTGCTTTTCATTTTTATTCTCTACCTTCCACTCGTTTTTAGCGTTTTTAGTAGCTCCACATGTTGACTTGCAGGCCACCGCATATGTGGTGCCTCACTTGTGGCAACCACCGAGCGGAACACTCATGACCAATGATATAAGTGATAGTAAACCAGCAGAAGAATCTGCCGCGTGCATCGCGTTATCCAAAAATGATTCTTATGTAATGTCCGCATCGGGTGGGAAGATCTCTTTGTTCAACATGATGACATTTAAGGTATGTTAAATTGTTATTGCCTTTTCTTGTTCTGTTAGGAAATCAGGTAGCGTTTGAATTATAATTTTTGTTCAGAATACGAATAAGAATCAGATTCTCATACTTTATATTCGGATTAGGACTTTAAAAAAAATTCAAACGCTACCTAAATGTCTGCTAGCGATATTGAGTGAATGAACTCGGTAAATGCTTCTCAGGTCATGACAACGTTTATGTCCCCACCTCCGGCGGCAACCTTCTTGGCGTTCCATCCACAAGATAATAACATTATTGCCATCGGCATGGATGACTCCACTATTCAAATATACAACGTCCGAGTTGATGAGGTGATGCGAATCTCTTGGCTTTGCATTTATTTATTTATTTTTCCATTGCTTTGTCCATTAGCATCAGGCTATTATTGCATTGCTATGTTGAAGAGAACAGAGATCATCCTTTTGAAAGTTGTGTTCCATACCGATGCACACAAGTTATGATTGGTTTGGCTTAGGCGAACCCAAATTTTACATGTCTTACATAGTTTTTCAAATTTTTAGATTGTTTAAACTAAAATTCTTCGCGGACCGTCATTTCATTCTGAACTAGAGGAAAAATAAACTAGGGACTGTCAAATGGGTCTGATAGGTGTTGTGTGAGAACTGTTAAAATAGTTGAAGTGTGCACTACTTGGTCATTTTGGGATTTTTTTTGGTTATGTGGAAGCGTTTTTTTAACATTCACTGAATTTGGCAGGTCAAAACAAAACTCAAGGGTCACCAGAGTCGTATCACAGGGCTTGCATTTTCCCAAAGTTTGAATATGCTCGTCTCCTCAGGGGCCGATGCACAGGTTAGCGGTTGATTATACATTACATATCAATGTTATTGTATATACTATTACACGAGTCCTTGTGACTTCTGTTTGTGCTGGATTGGGATCTTATAATCTGCTAAGAACTCTCGTAACATCAAAAAGGAGTTTAGCCGAGCAACATATAACAAGTGTCTTCGAGTTGCTACTCCTAATAGAATTAGATATTTTCAGGTTTGATATTACCACAAGATCGGGAAAGAACCCATTAAATCAACTTAATGAAACAAACAATAATCATGTTGGTTAGAAGTAGGGTTGATCGCAATTGGGTTCGGTCTGGTCCTTCGCAAATTGACTCGTGAAACATAAACGTACCTTTAGCACTATCTTTACTATTGTCTTCATATACATACGTTTTTTTTGTTGGACGTTCAATGCTTACATAGCACGATTGTTTACTTACTTTTGGCGTGATGAATTATAGTTGTGCGTGTGGAGCATTGATGGATGGGAGAAAAAGAAAGCGAGGTTCATACAAGCACCACCCGGTCGCCAATCCCCATTATCCGGAGAAACAAGAGTACAGTTTCATAATGATCAAACACATCTGTTGGTTGTTCATGAAAGTCAAATTTCCGTGTACGACAGCAAGCTTGAATGTTTGCGCTCAGTAAGTTCTTCACCTCAGTCCTCCATGAAAATCAGGCTTAGTCACCAAAAAATTAGGCGATAAGCGTTATTTTTCAATTTCAACAAAAAAATGTTCCCGACTTTCCAATAATACCCTTCCACCATTATTAGCATTAAAACACGTTTGAAATGGATGAGTAGTAATTATGAGTGTGTAGTAATTAATGAGTACAAAATAAGGTTAATTTGGTCATTTTACATGACAATTTGAAACGGAGCTCGTGCTATTACATAAGTATGGTAGATTGTTTTGATGATATATATCTAATTTCATACCATTTGCAGTGGTCTCCGAAGGAGACGCTCACAGCTCCCATTTCAAGTGCGATATATTCCTGTGATGGTATGCTTGTTTATGCCGGGTTTTGTGATGGTGCTGTTGGAGTTTTCGACGCGGATAGCCTACGACTGAGATGTCGGATTGCACCTTCAGCCTACTTACCTTCCTTTTCCGGGAGGTAAGGAGTTCGAGCGTTTACTTTTATTTGGTTACAAAAGTTTTGTTTTGTTTTGTTCTATTCTTCGTTATTCTATATAAAGAGCGACCCAGTGCACGAGGCCCCCGCCATTGTGGGGCCCGAATCTGTTTCCCTGACTTGAACACGGAAGCTCAAGGTCGTAAGGCGAACACTTTAAGGTTGCGCCAACACATACCTTCGTTTTTCACATAATGTCTGTTATTCTATACAAAGTCTGACCCGATGCACGGGGAGGGTCGTCGTCGTACGCAGCCTTTCCCTTGCTTCTGTACAAAGGGCAGCCCGATGCACGAGGCTCCCATCATTGTGGGGCCCAAATATGTTTCCCTGACTTAAAACCCGGAACTCAAAGTCGCAAGGCAACAAGTTTTTGGTTGCACCAAAACGTACCTTCATTATTCATATAATGTTCGTTATTCTATACAAAATGTGACCGTTGCACGACACTCCTACCATTGTGGGGCCCTTGGAGGGTCATTGTCATACACAGTCTTTCTGCTGCTTCTGCACAAAGGGCGGCCCAATGCACGAGGCTCCCACCACTGTGGGGCCCAGGGAGGGTCTTTGTCAATAGGTTGTTTTTATCACTTGAACCCATGACCTCAAGGTCATAATACAACATAACTAAGCCATTAGCCATTTTATATTTATCTTATAGCAAAATTCTTTGGAATCTTCTGCTCGCATAACGTGCTTAATTATACTATGCGAGACTCACATTAACGAAACTCTTGTGCAGCAACAACGCCGCCTATCCATCAGTCATAGCGGCT
>JAYMTF010002542.1:0-17852 GCA_036897485.1 Pelargonium nanum | reverse complement strand
ATATATCGAAATCAAATGATATAGTATTATTAAATCAAATCATCCATACATAACTGTGATAAGTAATAACGGAATTGGACCATGAAGCCCATCCCAGCCCTCAGGGCCTGACACACAAACTGACAACCTTGCAACTGAATGGGCCACCTTGACCTTGTTTGTTGTTCTACGTACGAATCTAACCTCCCAACTAGAGTACGAAGCTAAACAAGCTCGAATATCACCAATAATAAGACTCAAGGCATTGGAAACCTCCTCTCCGGTCTTAATAAGATCCACGACTGAACTACATCTGACTCGATGATCACGTTACTCCGAGCTTCCTTAATAGCCATTGCTTCAACCATTCGGACTTCCCATACCCCGCTCCAACCAACTCAGCCTCCACCTAAACACTCACCATCAGAGTTTCGGAGAACCCATCCCCCACCCGACCTTCCTTCCACGTCATAAACCGCCGCGTCTACATTGAGTTTAAGATGCGATGCAGCCGGAGCTTGCCACTTGAGCTCCCCCCCAGCGGATCTGCCACCGCACAAGTGAAGAGCTATCCGGGATTGCTGACTTATAGCACCATATTTATGCAGTGCAGGATGGTTTAAGAGTAGAATTGTTCATTTCTAACAAGTATATTGCTGATTGGAAAAAAAAAATAGAAATAAAAAACCAAATGCGGTGAAGGTGGATCGAACACCTGACCTTCAGATCTTCGTTCTGACGCTCTCCCAACTGAGCTATCCCCGCACGTGATGTGTTGTGACATTTCTTACATGACAGCCTATTGAAAGCGGAAACTACACAGCAGCTACAAATCAATCTGTGATGCTGTTAAACGGATAAGAAATGATCAAGATTGTCAACTATCCATATTGTCATATTGAATTGCAGCTAAGTAAACAATTCAATAATGTTCAACATCAAATTTGACTATTGGGCTATGTCATAAAGAGGGCAAGGTTTTAAATTCATTGTGTCACTGTCCATGCAGCTCGTGGTTAGAATTTGGTCCAAGTCAAAATGTGAACTTCAAAACTGGTTATCACTCCTCTCACTCTCAGTCTAAATGTGAAAACAAGCTGCCTATGCAAAACCTTGTAGTAGACTCCACTATTTTCAATTTTGGTATAATTTCAGATGCTGTTTTTGACTTTCCAGCAACTTCAGTACAATTGGAGAGACTATGTTTACATGAAAACTCAAAAGCAGTTCCTTACTATAGATGTTGTCCAAGTGTTGGCATTAAATGATAAAACAGACATTGAATCTTCATGTTTGACAAGAATTGTAATAGTCATCTAATAACAATCTATTTTCCACTTTGTTGTGCTATGTACATTGAAAATATAAAGTCTTTACTCATTCATAACATACAAGAAATGAAAATGAATTTCTGTTACCATCAGACAGAGCACACTCCAAAAGTTTCATAGCAAAAACTGCATGTTCGGAAGCAATTTAGCGATGATTGAAACTGTAAGAATTGTCATCGACCCTCTAAAAGAATATCGGAACTAGTGATTGATGAATAATTGACGGTTTTCTGAATTTCATCAAATGTAGGGTGTCCTCCTCCAATGTTCTTATGATACTTGGTCCACATTGCAGTTGATTTGATTGTGTCAAGCAAGTGTGCTTCTATTCCATCCCCTTCGGATTCAGTTCCCTCACTTGGTCCTTCCAAGACCTTCACAACTTGCCTCATCGTGGGTCGAACATGAGGATCTGGATATGCACACAACAAACCTAAATGAAGTACCCTCTCAACCTCCTCATTACTATAACCGCCCTTTGCCTTCAAACGCTCGTCAAGAGCAGAAACCAACTCCCCCCTCTGCATTAGTCCCCATACCCAATCGACCAGGCCTACCTTTCCTTCTTCAATGGGTCTTCGCCCACACGCCACCTCTAAAATCAGTACCCCAAAACCAAACACATCAGTCTGGACAGAAGCTCGCCCTGTTTGAACCACCTCCGGTGCCATGTATCCCACAGTCCCGACCACTAGTGTAGTGCTAGCTACTTGACCATGTTGGTGCATTCGGGCCAATCCAAAGTCCCCCAACCTAGCATTCATATCCTGGTCTAGTAACACATTGCTCGCCTTGATGTCTCTATGCAACACCTTAGCTTCCCAACCATCGTGCAAGTACAAAATCCCAGCAGCAACATCTTTCAAAACCTTAATCCTCTCCTCCCAACTCAGCATCATCCTCTCATTGCATTCAAAAACCCTCTTATCCAAACTCCCATTTTCCATATAATCATAGACCAAGATCATGCTTCCTTTTTCTTTCTTACACCATCCTCTCAATCCTACCAAGTTCCTATGCTTCAATCTCCCCAAGCTCGAAACTTCAGCCAAGAATTCTCTCATCCCATTTTCACTCTTGAGAGAAATTCTCTTCACGGCGACTTCCACTCCTCCAACTACAACCCCTCTATAGACCTTCCCATTCCCTCCAAACCCAATTACATTTTCCTCTGAAAACCCCTTGGTGGCTGCAAAAATCTCATCATAACCAACCCTATGAGGCCAATATTCAGACTCCCAATCCTCCATTCCCTCCTCCTCTAGCCTCTTCCTCCTCATCAAGACCAAGTACACCATAACTATACAAGCAACAACAAAAACACCACCAATACTAACACCTATAATGAACCCTTTCGACTCGAAAACCGACTTCTTAGGAAGCACAAAAGAAGGTAAATTCTCAGTCAACAAGGCATCACCAATGGAAAAATTGGAATTGCTAAAGCTCCAAGCCAAAACCCTATGATTCTCAACTAACTGTCCAGTAGAACCACCAAAACCAACATACATTTCATCCAAAAACACATGAGAAAGATTGAGAAACTCACTGAGCAGCGGCCTGCTGGGCCTCGGCTCGCCGGCGCGAGCCATCGTGACATTGACCCTCGAACCCACATAATCAATCCAGACCTGGTAATTAACCCCATTGTTAAGCTTCAAAGACTTAAACTTTCCGCCACCGTCGCCGCCCCAGAGCCCCGCCGGACTCGACACGACGGAGGTGAGCGAGTTCACATCGACCCCAACATGGTTGTCGTTGATGTCGTTAAATTCCTGATTTTGGAAGACATCGAACTCGACGGCGAAGACGCGGTTGGTGGGGCTGCCGTTGTTGGACAAATTGAAGAGACCCAGATGCTGGGCGGAGCTGGTGCCGGCGATTCCGGAGGTGGGTACGAAGAGGAAGGCGAAGCCGTGGCCGGGGAGGCGGTCGGGGAAGGGGGCGATGGAGAAGATGAAGGAGGTGGAGAAGGAGAAGGTACTGTTAGTGGGTATTTTGGAAGGGAAGAGAGCTCGGCCAATGGAGAAGGAGGTGTGGTCGGTGAGGGAGAGGATGGAGGATTGGATGGTGGCGTTGCCGAAGGTGAGGAGGTTGGTGGAGCTGAAGTTGGTGTTGTAGACGAACTCTAGAGACGATACGGTGGTGGTGGTGGCGAGGAGGAGGAGGAGGATTGTGGCGGTGAAGTGGAGGACATTTTTGGGAGACATGAATCAAGAACAACACACGGAAACTGCAGATGATTGGAATTGAAAAACAGAGTAAATTTGTCAGAGAATGCGTTGTCTTCTTTCTATTTTTATTTTAAATGATGGAATATAAATAATTAATGGTTGAATTTTTCTTTATTCTAATGTTTTGTTGAGAAGTTGGTGATGAATTGATGATCATGGCCTCTCTTAAACTCGTTTTGTTGTTTATTTATTATTGAGTTAATAAACTCTTTTTTACTTTTTAAGATAGAAAAAGTCAGAGATGTATTTCATTTGCTTCCTTCCTGGCTATCAAATTGTAGTTTTTGCTGTTATGTGAGGGTTAAAGTTACTATTAATTCTTTTCGTAGTAAACATGAATGTTTAAAGAAAGATGATGAAGTCACGTGATAAATAAAGGCTCTTTTTTTTTTTTTTTCAAACTAACGGAAATTAACAGAATTTTCACAAAATGGACGAAATTGCATCTTTGAGCACTGATAATGAGAATGTGTAGTTTGAGTACTATTGATGATTTTAAAAATAGTAGAAAGATTAACCATGATATAAGTGAATAATTCGATAACCCTATTTATAAATCAAAACAATAATCATAAATACAACAATAATTCAATCTGTTTATGATAGTTCATTATGTGAGGTCAAGAAAAATAATGAATCATTTAAGTTTAGGACCACAATCAATGTTTAAAAGGTAATACAAGTTTAACACAAATCTTAATAACTTATTTGTGTCCTGCATAACCTAATTAGGCCAACTTCAAATCATCACTACTCTATCAGCATGACATGTGCTCATTGTAATTTTTGTATCACACTATTAATATATAACATTAACTTTAGGCAGAGAAGGATTTTTCTTACCCAGCAAACCCCACTAATGTGATTAAGTCAGAGAAAAATTGCACATATTTGTAGAATAATCAAAATGGAATTGGTATCTTTCATTGTACGTTATGTTGTTAAAAGACTTTGCTTTACTTTGTAAAGTTTGCTGGTTTAGTTACTTTTGTGATTCGTTCTTAATTTGCTAATGAAAACAACTCATGGTTGACGTAAACCATTCGTAGACTGAAAACAAAACAAAACAAAATAAAAACTGATTATTTTGCTAAACAAGATTTGGTAGAGCCGACTTTGAATTAGAAAGCTTAATCAGTGAATCAATCACATGGTGGGCCGCATGAAAACCAAAACTTGACCCTTTGGCAGTTTCTCTCCATTCTTTACTGTATCAATGGGTTTCTTTCTGCTAAAAAGGAAAAAGTGCAACCAAACCCACAGAAACTATAGTTAATGGCAGTCGGTTGATAATAAATAAACCATTATGAAAAGTGATCCTGAATGTTGATACTCTAAGTATATATATAACTTGTACATGAAGCATAAAGCACCAGTGGTCTAGTGGTAGAATAGTACCCTGCCACGGTACAGACCCGGGTTCGATTCCCGGCTGGTGCATCTTTTTTTGTTTTTGACTGTTACTGAGTCCGATGCCACCTTGTTTTTGTTCAACTTCATGTTTAAGTGGGGCCCAAACGGCCTAAAATAAACTTAGGCCCAAATGTCCACATAACATAACAATCTTAACCCCAAATGGAAATAAAAAATAAAAGCCCAACTAAGCCCAAATTAAAAAAAAAAGCAACTTCAAAAGCCCAATTTACTTGATACGTTTGCTTGCAAGTTTAGTCGCTAATATTGTTGGCAAACATGCCAAGTTTACTCGTGTTGTGTTTTCGCTAATTGCTTGCCATTAGGATTTAAGATTAATTTCATCTATTTTTCTATTTTTATTTTATGAGCAAATAAGAAGCAAACAACAATCTTTATAAATAAATAAAAAAACAAAGAAGCAAACAACAAAAGAAGTGAGCAAAAGACACAAGTATACAACATCTCCTGGTGTACACATGATGGTTATAAGCTAGCCAGCAGATATGTTTTTTTATAATGAAAGATGAGTAGCAATACAGTCAGCCACAACACTCACCTATGAGCCTATGACCTATCCTTAATATCAATACATGTTTTCAGATCCAGCTTTCTGAATAAACTTTATAATATGTCATCCCCTATAAATTTTTTAATAGCATTCACATCTTTATCAATCTTCTATCATCTTGCATGCAGTGTAAGTGGAGTTGCTTCCATATTGTTATTTAGGCTAAACTGTTAATAATGATTTTTGTATTTTCTTGCAAGAGAGAATCTTGGTTTCTACTGGTTATTACCAATCTCATCTCATTGCTTGCATATATATAAAATGTAATAAAGCTCATGGAAAAAGCATCTTAGGTTGTATTCCTTGGTTCATTTGTATATTCTATGGCATAAAAATAAAGGATGGAATCTTTACAAACATATATTCCACCAATGATTTATATATCAGTACTGTTCTTTTCATCATGTGATTGTTCCATCTTATAACTATGTCTCCACAAATGGTGTAGACATGGTACTCTAGTTTGTGGTTGTGACTTGTGATTGCAATTGCTACTTTGGCATTTTCCTTTTAGATGCTTGCTCCTCTTCTACCCTACCAAAACCTACTTCTTTGTTAATTATAATTCGTGCTCAAATTTTAATACCACTTGTACACAATCATAAGAAGTTGATTTGCTCTAGAATTAATGGTTTAATAAGCTTCAAAGAAGCTCATTGGTAGAAGATATTACAATGGCATATATATATATATATAGTATTGCAAGCTGGCCAAGTAAATATGATATTCCTAGTACTAGATTGGATATCCGCATATATATGAAGATAGATCAATAGACCCCTATTATGAATACATGAAGACTGAGAATTGGCAACTGATAGATTAATTTGCTGCTTTAACTATATTGTGAAACACTCTTCATTTCTTGCTTCCAATATATGATGGATAGTGAAATGATTTAGCAAAGCTATGAATATGAATTTGATGAGTTCACACAAGTGACTATCTTCAACTAATTCACTTGAAATTTTTTCCATCTTCATGTGATTATATGAAGTTCATTTCCTTATGAATTCTCTCGTACGTATCTAGATAATTGCTTAATTTGAGGATATGCCATGGATTCTTTTTTTTTTTCTATTGGGAGAGTGATCGATGATGACAAATATTAAGCTAATATCCTTTGTTAGAATTCATGCTAATCGTCAAATGATTTTTATAAGGCCCTTTTTGTGTAGTTGATCGTACTGTTGTCTTTGATTAATGTAATTGCAAATCGTATAATATAGTTTATGTCATTGTATATGCTTGTTCCAGTACTACCCAACCAAATGATCATTGTTTCTTTTTGTTGAGATGTTGATTTAAATTAATAGGATTTTTCCAAATATCTTAAAGAGTTGATCATCTTATTGTTGTCTGATCTGATTGTGATTTCAAGTGGTACTATACTATAGTTTCTATAATTTATATGTATCATAGTGTATGTCCTCACTGCTCATACAAAATCATTTCAAGAGGCATAGTCTCTAAAATATCAGCATTGTGGGTTAGATTTGCATTTCATATATGTCTGATAAAAGCAAATTTTTTGACATTTGAGGTAAAAAAGTAGGTCCAAAAGAAAGATCTCACAACTCAAAAGCATATACCATTATACTCTTTATGTTACTGTTATTTGACATGTAGATTTCAATTTTGGAGTTAATCTTTAATTTGATCCCTCAGAAAGAACTATATGCAATAATTAAATTATTTGCATGGATTAAATCATACCATAAAGTTAGGTGCCTTATTTGGTTTCTATCATGTCCACAATCTTTGCTTCATTATAGTTGATTAAGCAATCTAGTTTGTGGTATGTAATGTGCACATAATTTGCTACTTTTTTTAATTACAAAAAAATGATTGAGCTGCGTGGTTCAAGTCTTCGTGATGGCAGGATCATGTGAAGAAACTCCCATTTCTTGCACTCTTTGCTAATGGAGAAGTATTGCAGAATTCTTATTGTTTTTTTTTTTTAAAAAAAACTGTTGTCTTTAAGAACACATGGGAAAAACATATAATAAAAAAAAAGGAAAGAAGGAAGGAAGAAGAAAAGTGCAAGCAGAGATCATTCATCAAATTTACAAAATATTTTGTCTTATTTTGAGTTTTAGTTTTGTAGATCATTGCTTTGGATCCTGCAAGTTTTAAGGGATCATAATTTCTTGTCTATTATGCGAATATTTTAAAATAAGATTCAGCATTGGGAGGCCAATGCACACCAAGTCCAATATAATAGAGAGGCATTTGATTTGAGCACGTTAAAACAGTGTTAATATGTATGCGAATATGAGTTTAATATCGTGAGAATGAGAGAGAGCATATGCTTCTCAATAAAACAAGATGATGCTATTTATGTGTTGGTACCAAGAAGATGCTATTTATGTCTAGAAACATTTATAAAGTTATGCAAAAGAATATAAAATAAAAAAGAGAGTATTATAAAAAGAAAAAAGAAAAAAAGAGAGAAGATGATTTCAATTTAAGTCCGGCAAAAAGGGACAAAAACAAAAGTAAGTATGTTTGTGTAGCTATAAAACAAAAGGATTGAAAGTGATGGATTGGCAGGCAAGTTAGGCACTAATACCACTCAAGCCCAATGTATTTATGTGTACATATTACTAATATATTATAATCCCATTTTTAATTGTGATTACAGCATGAAATTTAAACAAATGTGGATAATCGAAAGGGTAGTAGAGTCATTTCTTATAACCATAATTTGGATTGATGTAAAGTAATTATCCATTTCCACATCATAAAATAGGGACATATAGGACCCACATGGCATTATAGATAAGGCCTGTCCCAGAAAAGAGCTACGTGTGAGTTGATGGTGCCACATAACCTCCAAACAATCATCACTCTCCTTTTACTTTAACTTTAATCATTGCTATTTCTTCTGTTTATTGCTCTATCTACACCTCTGTTACATCTTCAAATTACCATCACGTTTTTTAATGTTATCCGTAGACTTCTCGATTCTTACTATTAATGTTCAATACATTATTATATTTGCGCACATTGTGCAAGCTAAACATATTTATAATTTAACAACAACTTTAAGTAAAAATGTTTAGAGCTTGTTTAAGTGTGAAAAATATTTCGTTTTTCTTTGGAAATTGAAAATATTGTTTAATATCACTGTTTCTTATTTACAAAAAGAGAAAAATATATAGCTTAAGAAAAAATATTCAAACTTACTTGAATTTTTTATTTTTATTTTTTTTATGATGAGTTTTCTAAATACAAAACTCTTATTTTCCACTTCCTCTTTCACTCTTTTAACTCTCATAAAGAATATCCTATACACAGATACTTTTATTTTTTATCTACTAATTTAGAGTTCTTACACCAATCTAATTCGATGGTTCTTTCAAAAAAAAAAAAAAAAATCTAATTCGATGGTTTTTTTTTTACAGAAATTCGATGGTTATACTTTATGCTAATATTGTTCATATAATAGAGAATTACATATAGTTGTGAAAATTTTGATTCAAAAACAAAAGTGCAATAAAAAATAGAAGAATGGATATTATTGAAAATGTTCAAAAAAATAAATAGAAGAATGGATATTATTGAGAATGTTCAACAACTTTCAACTATACATTTTTTTTTTGTTTGAGTTTTTCATAATAAAAAAAAAAGTAGAAAAAGAAAATGGAAACTGAAACTGCAACCTGTTTAACCCAATCAAACAGATTCTCAGTACCAACGGTAAGAATTATAAAACTAATCGTGTAGTTGTGTACCCGTAGGAGTTATAAACGAGTATCTCTCTTAAAAATATTTTTTATTTACATAAAAATTGAAATTAAAAATATTTCTTTGACAAATTTGTTTGTTTGGGAGGGTAATGTGGTTCCTGACTTTGTTTGTAATGCTGTAATGGTTGATGATACTTGATTAATGAAGTATGGTGTTCATCAAAAAAAAATATATTGTTCAAGTAACTTTCAATATTTACTCATTATATTTCCTATCAAATAAAAAATTATAACCAAGTGCAGTGAAAGAAACCAGAGAAAAAATTATCATCAAACTTTGTTTTGCAATTTGTCATCAATACTCTATATTATGATTAAGAAAAGATACAAAACGAATATTCCCTATTAAATTTAGTCTCGTTAAACACTACTGAGAAAGATAACTAACTGATTAATTTTAAATTAAACAGTTAGAATGTAGATAATTATACAAAAACTGATTAATTTTTACCGGATTATATTACGGTCACGTTACAAGCAACAGGTCTAGATACAAACTGACAAAGTAAAATATTATTTATTTGAATAATAATCATAAAAGTTAAATACTTATGTACCCATCAAGATGCTATTTCTTTTACATAACGGGAAAAAAATTGAAGTGAAGATGAGCTTGTAGCATATATTAATAGAAATATTTCCAAAAGAGAAAAAATAATTTAGTAGAATATTCGAGTATATCCAGAACAATTTCGTGAGCTCCAAATTATTGGTCATGTTGACGTGGAACATAGCTGTCTCATCCTAATCCTGGATCCACCGAAACTACTACTGCTACTACCACCTCACCTCCCAACCATCTCCTGCCACGTGTATATAAATGGACACTCCTGTTCGCGGCGCCTCGTTCGTCCACCTCGCCCGGGTGGGTCCCGCCCCTCGTACTATATATTCCTCGCGTTGCGATCCAGTGGCATCGATCAAGGCACGTGAACTCTACACAAAAACGATAGCCTCAGGACACCGATAGATCTGGAGAACTATGGGCCTCATGGCTGCATCGGCGATGATTATTCCGTTGTACCGCCAGAACTCCGGCGACACCGTCGTGTCCTCGGACTCCGACGAGACTCTCAGCCTCTCCGACATGGTCTACGAGTTCCTCGAGGAGTGCGACTCGTCGCCGGAGCGCAGCAATTACAACGATGGTGTGGAGGAAGATGATGATTCCTTTGATGTCGAGGAAAGCAAGGTTTTTTGGGAAAATCAAGAAAAGCTTCTACAGGTAAATTCTTTTCCCGGAAAATAAATATATTAAGACAACAGTTGTGAATTGGGAATTGGGCATTAAGGTGGTTGTGATTTTGAATGGCAGGCAACATTGTGTAGAACTAGTAGTATTGAATCGAAGATCCGGCAAGCAACGAAGGAGGCGTTGAGGGAGCTTAATTCGGCCGGCACGCAATGCGCGTGCGGAAAGGACGTCGCCGGAGGCTGCCGGGATTGCGTCCGGCGGGAAATGTCCGTCCGGCTACGAAATGCCGGTTATGATTGTGCAATCTGCAAGTCAAAATGGAGAAGCTCTCCGGATATCCCATCAGGTATATATCAATTTCAACACAACCCATTTGAGATTTTGTTAAAATTTTAAGATGGTTACATTTTGAATCTTGAAAAGATTGTTCCTTTCTTAAATTCAAAATTCGAATAATGTTTATCTTGACGGTCCATGTTCAGGGGAGCATACGTATTTGGAAGTGGTGGACAAATCGAATCCATTGAAGGGAGAGATTCGAGTGATAATCGAGTTGAATTTCCGGGCAGAGTTCGAGATGGCGAGAGCCAACGACGCCTACAAGCGGCTAACGAGCCGGTTGCCGGAGATTTTCGTCGGAAAAGCCGATAGAATAAAAGGCGTGATCAAAATTATGTGCGCCTCAGCCAAGAGGTGCATGAAGGAGAAGAAGATGCATTTGGGTCCGTGGAGGAAGCAAAAGTACATGCAAGCCAAATGGCTTGGGACATGTACGGAAAGGCTCAGACCACCGGCTCCGGCGCCGGCGATATCCAAAGGGTTGTCGGAGATGCGGCCGCCGAAGCCTAAGGCCTCAATGCTCACTTTTGATTTGCTAGACAATTTGGCATCCCTGCATTGTCCAGCTGCTATCAAAGTTTTGTGATGGGTTTGATGAAATATCAATAATGTTAGCAAAAAAGAGTGAAAATCTCCAGATTAAAGTATGGTCCCTTGTCGAGCGATGGAAGATGGTTCAGAGACTTCATCGAATAAACTAAATCAATGCGGCATGAAAATTGTACAGCTTATTAATTACCTTATATTTTTGTTCCAGTAATTAATTTGTATTTTCGACTATGTAAACAATGTATAATAAGATAGCAACCATTTTAATTCATGAATATGCCCATTTCCAGTGTGTATAGAGATCTAATTGCAAATTGATGAAGTATTATTAATGTTTAGTGTTCGATATACAACAATTTTCATGCCAATCTCTTTAGAAGCTCAAAGTTGCAAGAGGCCCGCTCCTATTTTCCACGTACGAACCACAATGTTTTTCATCTCCTCCATTATTGTTCATGTTTTTCTATTTTGTTTTCTGATTTGATATGACTGGTTCAGATCACATCAAATCATCACCCTACAAATATTTAAATAATTAAATTGTATCAATTTCGATGGAGGAAGAGAGTGACAGTTTTGTCATGTTGTCAATCATTTTATTGATAAACTCCAAACCCACCCAATCAATCCCTTTCTCACATGGTTTTTGAAACATCAATTACTCCGTAGTAGCTATAAAATTATTTACTTTTAATAATTTCATTTAGAAAATAAAATTAAAAAGAAAATAAAAACAAGAAAATTAACGTAGAACAGTGATGCATCTGTTTGAAATGATTAGTGTGGACGGGATCTTGAGGAAATTCTAATGAAGTATGTCTGAACATTTCAAAAAAGCCGAAGATAAAAATATCAGACAGTTAAAAACACTTATTTACGGCATTTGAAAGCTTTTCAAAGCTTTCGGCTATGATATGTCATTTTCACGAATATCTCCATTGAGTACCCGGAGTGCATTTGAATGCATTTTAGGAGTCCCGCCTTCAGGGCTGCGATATGGCTCTCGTCTATAGCCTGAAAGGAATCACCTTAGCTTGAATTATTTTTGGAGTGTGCTTGTGTACAAATTTGTTTGGGGCAACTTTAGAAAAATCAGGTATGAGCTTTTGGGTCTTTGGGGTTCCAAGGTTGAAAATGAACTTTAAATTGGACTGTGTCTTTCAACCTTGGAAATAATGCCTACTTAGCATCCGGATTTGCTTGGTGAAACTCATAATTTTTTTAGGTAGAATTAGTGTGTGAATGAAAAGTATATATAAATCCAATTTCAATGCCCTTTATCCAGACTACATAGGGTAGAGAAACACCATTTCATTTGGTTCAATGATTGAATTAAATAATAGTGGTAATTCCCACAGTTTATACATGATGTAGACTGTTTCCGATTAATATTAAAATCCATTAATATCTTATTTCCAGGCAAAAGTCTTTAAAATGATACAAAAATTTCTGAAAATGAAAATTTTAAAAAGATACCAATACGTTTATAATGTCTCAAATTTTGGATCTTAAACCGACAAACAAATACATTGTTTTTTTTTCATAAACTATGCATTGTATGATACAAAATCTTTAAAACAAAGCATTAACACTTTGCAAATTTCTCTGCTCTTTAGTCAAAGTTTGCAAATCCACAGACAAAAATATTCCGAATTTTTTTGTTTACTAATTCACTTAGCCTATCATCATACTAATTATGTATTAGTTTAAATATGAGGCTTGATTATATATATATACATATGAAGAAGATAAATTATTAAGATCTACATTTAAATTAAGTAATTGTTTTGACCAAGAAATTGTTCATACTATATGAATATAATGGCATGTTGTTTTCATTAAGAACATGTTCATATTATATGAAATAAAGTCAGAAAAAGTTGGCACAACACACAGAACCTGACATGTGGTTTTCATTAAGAATATAATGTCATATTATGGATCTATCTGGAAATTTCCTACAAGGCCCATAATACCAACAAAAACACTCTTGGCCCAATTTCAAGGAGTTGTAGAAGCTAATGAGTTCACAACAAGTTTTTGGTGGTCCACACTCTACACAGAGTTAAAGATGAGTCATGAAAGCTGACGTTTCTTAACTGACGACCACATGTTCTCAATCAGTATCTTTGTCGTTTTTCACTTTATTTTGTCAGATTAGATACTATAATTACATTTATCAATCATCTCCAAGAAAATTGCAAACCTAAGACTGTCATATATTTTTTTTTGTGTGTGGAGATGGAGAGAAGCCAATCATGTTCCAAGAAAACAGAGAGGAAGATCATAGAGAAGAACAGAAGGAATCATATGAAGAACCTCTATTCCAAGCTCAACTCTCTTCTCCCACCTCGCACTCACTCCTCCAAGGTCTGTAATTGTTCCTTTATGTTGTGTTTTCATATTTTCTTGGATCCATTTTAAGTGATTTTTGATGGGTTATGTACAGGAGGCACTGTCATTGCCTGATCAGATAGATGAAACTGTGAACCACATCAAGAATGTAGAGACAGAGTTGCAGAAGCTCAGGGAAAAGAAACAGAGCTTGCTGGGGAGGAAGAGATGGACAGACAGTAACATGACAACCTTAAAATCACCAAAAATTGAGATACGTGAAAATGGTTCCAATTTGGAGGTGGTGCTCATAAGTGGTCTTCATGTTCATAATGATAGTCACTTCATTTTCTGTGAGATCCTTCGCATGCTTCATGAAGAAGGTGTAGATGTTTTCTATTCCAGCTTCTCTGTTGTTGGAAACTCTGTTTTCCACACGTTCCATGGACAGGTCATTGTTTGGTTTCTTTGCGCAACTTTGCATGCAAATTTGTTAGATGAGTACTATATAGTTTGAACAATTTATAAGGATGTTTTGGTTTTGGTTTGTCTAGATTGGTGAGTGCATGTTTGGATTTGGAGCTGCGAAAGTGACCGAGAGGCTTACAAGATATGTTAATGAATTCACAAGTGGAGGAGAGATGCGACCAAACCTAAGGGACTTGGATCAAATTTATGTTGATGCATGGGATCAGCTTCAAAATTTGTGAAATTTGTTCACACTTCTCTATTAGGTTGTAATAAATTAGTAAAATTTGAGTCTAGCATTTTCATTAGCTAGAAATTTTCTCCAATTTCATTACATGATATTACCTTGGTAGATTGAGTTTATTTATTTATTTTAAAGACTGTGTGTTTGTTATACGTTATTATGAGATATGGAGTAATATAACTGCTACACGTAAAGCATAATTAATTTTAGATCTCAGATACGAGATTACAATATTATTAAATATAGATATTGTAAAGTGCAAATAAAGTGATTATAAAATTTTTTTTGACGACTAATCATGATATTGTTCTCGTTACATAAGGACAAAACGATTGTGTTTCAAGATAAGGATATGGTTCTTGAATAGATCTTTAGCACATGGCCAGCTAGCTGATTGTTTTTCCTTGGTATGTGATAATTCATTGCTAGTGCAAGAATTGGCATATTTAGGAGTTAGGTGAAGATTTAAGTTGTGAAAATTGAAAGCCAGGCAGGAATTGATATAATTCAACTTAACACATATGAAAAACAAATGACCTCATTGAGTTGATAAAGATTGTAAGCAAAGCCAAATCACCAATATGAAAATTGGGTTGGAAAATAAAAAAGCTAAAAAAATTGCACCAGCCGGGAATCGAACCCGGGTCTGTACCGTGGCAGGGTACTATTCTACCACTAGACCACTGGTGCTTCGTGTTTCGTTGAGCCTAATTTTATTTGTTGGACATTTATTTAAATTGGGTTAGTCTTATTTCAAACTATAGCCTATATATTATATGCCCATTTATTTTTTTCAATGGAGTAGGTCATTGAAAAAAATAAAAAAACTACATAAACCTAGATGTTGAATTTGATTACCATAGAAACTACTAGTATGAGGCCCATTATTAGTTGTTGTACAACAAGAATATTAGTCCAAAACCGAAACAGGAAAGTAAAAATTATTTATATATATATAGATTAATACAATTCAATGCTTTTCTCTTTTATCAATCCTTCCTAACCCTCTGCTGTACCAAATCAAAAGACTTGCACTGAAAATCTACCCTAACTTCATAAGGTAATTGAATTGTTTTGTCTTCTATTTTATGAATTTGGCCCCTCATTGCACTACACTACTATATAAATCTCTTAAACTGACTCTTACACCTTTGTTGTACATATATATCTTTAGGAATGGGTTCTGAGAATAATACTATAAAATTTCCAGCCAGACACACCTACGCTGAATTACAATCATTCACAAACAATTTCATCGGACAAACCCAACATGGTAAACTGTACCATGCCACACTACCAGCAGTAGCCGAAGACGTGACCGTCAAGATACTTTTGAAATCGCAATATCATGATGATTATGTCAAATTGATTGTAAGAAATTCAGTACTGTACATCACCATGAATATTACTAAATTGTTCTTGATTTGCTTAGTTCTGATTATTTATGTTTTTTGGGTGATGATCAGGATGAGATTCTTCTGCTACAGCACACAAAGATGATTTGTCACCCGGGCTTGCCCAAATTGATAGGATACTGCCATGATGGTTATGATATTGGTTTTATTTACAGTCTCAAATCACTTGATACACTGCAAAATCTCATACCTCAAGGTTCCTTAACTCTTTATCTTTTCTTTTTAAGTAAAGATAGAAAATATCGAACAAACTTATTGTTTGAATATAATATAATATTAAAGTATAAATGAGAATTTCAACTGAACTTTTAGTTGGTCCTCTAACACTTATTAACTAATAGAAACCGGATTATTTTGTGTTATATAGACAATTTTAACTGGCTACAGAGAATGAAGGTGGCAATTGGATTTGCTAGCATCCTTGCACATTTGCATGGTCAGCTGCCACCAATCATGATTCGCAACTTAGATCCAGCTCACATAATAGTCGACCAGGTAATCAATTAATTACTCTACTCGTCTCAAAATAAGTGTATTGTTTTCTTAGATTACAGTATGAAATTGTATATATATAGTTAATTATATTCTTTTGCCCTACTATGCTACTGATTTGTGATACATATATAGGATTACAGCCCTAAACTAATGGAGTTCAGCTTGATTAGCGGTGGAATTTTTCCAGACAGAACAAAGTCAAATAGAGCATTTCGTTTGTGTTATGGATACATAGAACCTGCTCATGACTATCGTGGTATGTATATATATACACTCACACTTAAAGAATCAATATTATTCAACAACATTGATTTGTTCATCATTAAATTTATTCCCTGGTGATTGCAGCATCTGGGAATGTGAAACATGATGTTTTCGCATTTGGCGTGATACTGATTTGTCTGATAAGTAAAAGAGCCTTCGAAAAGAGAGATGATGAACAGCTGATTAATGAGTGGGCTGAGGCTGAGTACAGACCGAACAAGTCCATGTTCGGTCTTGGCCAATCGAAGTGTTCGCTTGTGCACCAAACCCTAAAGGACTCGCCTGGATATTTTCATTCTGATGGATATAAAATTACGAAGCTGGCAATGGATTGTGTGAATCGCGAGAGATGCTTTCGACCCACAATGGAGGAGGTTGTTAAATCTTTGTTGAAGCTTCGCGTTGCTCGTGAACATGGTAGCTCCCTAGGCATCCAAGACCTTCCTTCCGGTTTTGTCCATCCTTCAACAAAGAAAGGACTATTTAAGAAGCTTATAGGAGCATGACTAGCTTTCCTTTGACAAGAATAATACGTCTATCTTGATAATATATGTGTTGGTTGCAAGGCATGCACTGTGTAACATCAATTTAGTAAGAATTTGGAGTATCATATAATTAAAAGAGCCAAAAATTACATGACCAATATAGCATCTCACATTGTATGATCGGTTGAACATGAGTTATATATTATTTTATGTTTATGTAAATTAATGTCAGTACAAACTAATTTATTTTAATGTGTTGAGTTCATAAACATGTCATGATGATGTTCATTCATCTTCAACGATTATTAGACATGTTGTGTTCATGTTGCATTACATATCAAATGTTCAATTTTTTTAACATGAGCTAACAACCCCAATCAAAACTATATAGTGTTATTAGTGGTTGTTTGGTAACACTTCTCAAAAGCAAAAAAGTGACTTTTGAACAACTTCAATAAGTTAATATTGTTTGCTTACAAAAGTAAAATAAATCACTTATTGTGTTAGAATATAAATAAATAAATAGAATAGAATATATGTTGGTTGTAGTTACTAAAAATGACCTAACAATGATTTAGTAGAATATAGGTTTAGCAAAATGGTTAAAGTTATCTTAATAAATTTATTTTTATAATTCATGTGTTCAATCCTAATTAGCATCAATTTTTGTTGAACGAATGCTTAGCATAAAAAAATATTTATATAAACCAGTTGTAAACGATTTTTTTGGAAATCTATACTATAGTATGTTAAACTTGGTGAGAAGGCATTAGGAGTTGCCACA
>JAYMTF010002541.1:0-17854 GCA_036897485.1 Pelargonium nanum | reverse complement strand
TCATCATGTAGTTTCTTGATGACGTGTGCGTGTGTGACTTAGTATTACCAGTCAATAGGGTTAGAATAAAAAATTTAAGAAGCTTAAGGGCTGAAACCATGCAAAACCCTAGACAAGGGTTAAATCCAAAAAATAAACCAGTTCAGAGGAGGCAAAAACATTTAACCAAAAAAAAAAGAAAAGACTCCAAAAAAATATAACTTGCATACATTTCAAAGAAAAGTTGTACACGTCAAATTTTGCATTCTCATCCATATGATCCCTCCTCCTATTTCCTATATATCACCACGTGTTACACGTAAGCATGCGTCTCTGTCTACGACTCGCCCCCACGTGATTTACCACTTGCATCTTGTCCAGTTAATCCACAAATATCTATTATCCGCCGTTGGATTTCCTTACTTTCAAATCGAACTAGCAACCTTAAAACAATGGACGGTACAGATTAGCGAACACAACTGTAGCGCGAAGTAGCAGATAGGATTCGCTGACGACTCGCGAGTCTCGAGTCGCCGAGGCAAATTCTAGTGCTATGGTTGTTGCAGTCAATTCCACACTCAATTATGAAATAAATAGACAAACAGCTAATCATTTTATCTGATCACTGCATTTTCAGTTCATAGCATCGTCTTCTCCAATTTCGCGATCCAAAGCTAAAACCCTACTTTCTGTTAATCGAGCTGAAGCGGCCATGGCAGGCGTTCGAGTTACCATGGAGGTCGGTAGTGACGGCGTTGCTGTGATGACCATCCACAACCCTCCGGTTAACGCCCTAGCCATTCCAAGTGAGCTAAACACACTTCCTTCACAGTCTTCAGAATTATTATTAATTTGCGTTTATGTGTTGAATTGAACCAATTGATGAGCTGAGCTGAGCTGTGGTGATTTGTGGATTTTGATTTTCGCAGTTCTGAAGGGGTTGACGGAGAATTTTGGCGAGGCGGTGAGGAGAAATGATGTTAAAGCTATCGTTGTCACCGGTATGTTAAGATAATTATATTGTTGTGACTTTGATTGATTTTGTTTTTTGTTGTTTGATTGATGAGATTTGAATTGTACTTTTATGTTTTTCTCAATTGTTTAATTGAATTTCAAGGATCTGTGTTTCTGATAATCTTTGATTTGTTGTTAGAGCTGTGTGGATCTGTATGTCTGTAGTACAAGTTTTTTAAACTGGAAATTTGTAGAAAAATGATTGGGGGAGAAGAAATTTGTGATGTTGCTCTATGGAAATGTGTCATCGGTCTTATTTTGTATTTTATTGGTTATTGAAGGCTATGGTGGAAGGTTTTCTGGTGGTTTTGACATCAATGTTTTCCAGAAGATTCACCAGAACGGTATGTGTTCAAAATTTGTACCATGTGCTTTTGAGCTGATCGTATTTTCTTTCGCTTATGTTATGAACTTGTAATAATTTACCATGGTTACTTTTGTCTTGGCAGGGGATATTTCACTTTTACCTGACGTGTCTGTTGATCTAATGGTCAACATAATTGAAGGTTTCTACCTGAACTCGTCACTATTTAAGTTGGTATCTAAGATTAGTTTTTCTGGATAACTGATACATATTCTTTTTTATTTAATGACTTTAGATTGCAAGAAGCCTGTGGTTGCTGCTGTATCTGGACTAGCTCTTGGGGGTGGCTTGGAATTGGCAATGGTTTGTGTTTTCCTCGTAGCAGTATCATTTTCTGGTTCAACTTATTCCATGAATAGTACTGTAAGAAAACAATTTTTTTTTTTTGACATTTTCCACTCCACTGTATGCAGGGGTGCCATGCCCGCATTGCCACCCCTAAAACTCAACTTGGTCTGCCGGAGCTGTCACTTGGAGTAATTCCAGGATTTGGAGGTACTAGTGATTCTTTATTATTTATATATACACAATGCATGCTTTGTGTTGATTCTGTTAGGTTTACGTAACAGTGATGAAAGAATTAAGCTTTTTGATCTTGACTGATTGTTGTTGTTATGGTAACTCTACAAGGCACACAGCGGCTTCCAAGGCTCTTAGGGCTGTCCAAAGCTATTGAAATTATGCTAGTAAGAATTTGAATATGCCCCCCTCTCCATTTTTTTTATTCCTATTACTAACTCCCTCCTCGCAACTACACATTGAAAAACCTAACCTGGAGCCATATTTCATTTTGAGCTGCTATTTCTGAAGATATGCATTTGCTGTTTTCTAAAACTTTGTTCGGTCCGGTTTCAAGTTTAGTTATGCTGATTCAATTTGCAATACATGATACACTTTGCAGTCATCTAAACCAATCATGTCCGAAGAAGGGAGAAAGCTAGGTCTTATTGATGCTCTTGTGCCTCCTGAGGAATTGCTGAAAGCCTCTCGGCTGTGGGCTTTAGACATTGCTGAAGGGCGCAAACCTTGGATGCGCTCGCTTCACAAGACAGATAAGATTGGTTCTCTGTCTGAAGCACGTAACATATTGAAAATTGCACGTCAACAAGCCAAGAAGACTGCCCCAAATATGCCTCAACACCAAGCATGCCTTGATGTGATTGAGGAGGGCATAATTCATGGAGGATATAATGGGATTTTGAAGGTATTTCCATTTTCAGAGTTGCTATGTTGTTAGACAGGGCCCTTCTTGTGCTTGTAATTTATTACCATTAGGACTGAGATGTTATAGTAGTTATGACATTATGCCAGACTCTTGTTCTTGGAAGTTCCAGAATGGCTTTTTATCTGTATATGACTGAAGGTTAATGGTCTGTTTATTCATACAAGCTAATAGACATGATTCATTGCAGGAGGCAAAAGTCTTTAAGGAATTGGTCTTGGCAGATACCTCAAAAGGTCTTGTTCATGTCTTTTTTGCACAGCGTTTAACATCAAAGGTACAATTAGTGGTGCAATGATCTCTGTGGTTCTTTTCTCAGCATTATGCTTTCTCTTTGTGCAAAGATTTGTACACCCTCATCAAAGATTTCTACTTCTGCATTTTTTCTTCAAAAAAACTCCAATCTGTTCATCTATTAATTTCATGATGACATTCTGTTCATGTAACCTTTTTTCTCATGTCATTTTAATATTGATAGGTACCTAATGTCACTGATGTTGGGCTTAAACCAAGGCATGTAAAGAAAGTCGCTGTCATTGGTGGAGGTTTGATGGGTTCTGGCATAGCTACAGCTCTTCTTTTGGGAAATATATCTGTTCTTCTTAAGGAAATCAATCCTGAATATCTTCAAAAGGGGACAAAAACGATAGAAGGTGATTTATTCATTATTTAATTGTTGAGATTAATAACGTGATCTTTTTCATTTAGTTACAATTGCTTTCACTTAGGAAAACCGACTATGAGGAAAAGAATGAGAAGATCAGATTTCCAATTATTATACATCCGTAAAAATATTGCTGAATATATTTACAATATGTTGTAGCACTTTAGCTGTGTATTTTCATGACAGGAAATATTCGAGGTTTAGTAGCAAGAAAAAAGTTGTCTCAGGAGAAGGCCGACAAAGCCCTGTCAATGCTTAAAGGTGTATTAGATTACTCTGACTTCAAAGACGTGGATATGGTCATTGAGGTACACTGTCTCAAGTTTCATCTTCCATATTTTGAAGTTTCAGCTGTTACATTTCATTATTTCAGTAAATGGGACACCAGTAAATACATTGTACATTTTGGACAAACAGGAGTTATTGTGAGCATTAAATACTCACTGTCACTCATTACACCTCTTCAGTTTAGTGTGCTATGGTTTGTAAAGATACTATACATGGATTGATGAGCAAGTTTTTTTATTAGTGCTCACTGTTTTTTTTTTTTTTTTTTTTTTGTGTGTGTGTGTAAAGTATAGTGCTTACTGTTGAAGGTCATTAACACAGTTATTCCTCATTTTCAGGCTGTTGTTGAGAATATTTCACTGAAACAAACAATATTCAGTGAAATTGAGAAGATCTGCCCTTCCCACTGCATTTTGGCAACAAACACATCCACTATTGACCTTAATGTAATTGGAGATAAAAATAGATCTAAAGATCGCATTATTGGAGCACACTTTTTCAGGTTATTTGATGTGCATCCCGCTCTTTTAATATTTACTTTGATAAACAAGATGCTTATCGTGGTCTTTCTGGTTAAGTGTATACATTTAATTAGTTTTACTGGAATGAGTATTGGAGTAAATGAACCACCTTTATATTCCCTTGATCAGATAGATTACATTACCATCAAAAACCCTTTTCTAAAGGTTACTCTTGGAGGCCTATAATTCTTGACCAATTTGACATATAAACGAGTATAATTATTAGATTGTCTCCCCAATTAAATTCTGAGTTTCAGATATTTCTCCACACTCCAGTGATTGACGACCTGTGGCTTTCCGGTTTATGATTTTATTTGAACAGGATAAAAACAATGCAGTATCTATACTAATTATTTCTTGCATATGAAATTCACTCAAAATTACCTATGAATAAGTACATTTTCCACTATTTGTTTGAGGGGGTTGAAAGTAGGGTGAATATATTCTCCCTTTATTCAAACAAAAATGACACTTTTGAATAACGCAACTCTCGAAATGCTTATTTTGATTCTGGATATATTTCATATTCTCATTGGAGCCCAAATAACATTTTCAAATCCAAGTTGTCTTATATTTTTATTATTATTATCAATAATTTTTTATAGATTCAGATATTGGATTTACAACTTCTTTGGGTTATATCTCAGCTGTGGTACTATGGTTACGGTATTTTTTAATTTGTCATCTGAACTGTTCAGTCAACAAGATGCTTCACATTGGCACATTTTGGTTCCTAACATTGTTATTGAACAAACAGTCCTGCTCATGTAATGCCTCTTCTGGAGATCGTAAGGACGGAGAAGACGTCTGCACAAGTCATTCTTGACCTCATGTCGGTTGGCAAGATCATAAAAAAGGTTCCAGTTGTGGTAGGTAACTGCACAGGCTTTGCAGTCAATCGGACTTTCTTCCCATATACACAAGGAGCAATGATTTTGCTCAATTTAGGCGTGGACTTGTTCAGAATAGACAGAGCAATCAGCAATTTTGGCCTTCCTATGGGCCCTTTCCAGTAATCTTCTAACCTTGGAAACATATCTACCATTTGTTATACTTAATTTGTATATATGCATTTAATATAGCATGTCTTTGCACTGTTTAAATTTACTCCTTACACAGTTACACATGCATATGATGAAGAAGAGTTGCTTACTAATTTCTAGATGTGGTTGGGATAGATTTTAGGTTCAAGTCTTTTGAGTCACAAAATGATTCACATCTTGAGGGTTCTTTTAGTTAGACAATGATCAAAGCCTCTTTGTGGTTTGTAGGCTTCAGGACTTAGCTGGATATGGAGTAGCCATGGCAGTTGCAAAAGAGTTTGCAAAATCATTTGCCGGACGTACATTCCAATGCCCAATAGTTGATCTTTTGGTGAAAGACGGACGAAATGGTATTGCCTAGATGTTTGGATTTAATGCTATGTCTATTATTCGGGCTTATTGAATATTTCTCGCATTTTAGGTAAAAACAATGGAAAAGGATATTACATTTATGAAAAAGGCAGCAAGCCAAGACCTGATCCTTCTGTCCTACCAATCATTGAGGAGTGTAGAAGGCTGACCAATATGATGCCTGGTGGAAAGGTGTGATCTTTATTTTTTTTTAAGAAAATGCACTTCTTCTTTATGTTATTTGATGGATACTTTGTGCAAGCTTTGAGGCATATAGTTTTGCCTCAGTCTTGAAGAGTGCCTAATGTGTTTCCTGGACTCTTGTTACAGCCCATACATGTTACTGACCAAGAAATCGTGGAGATGATACTCTTTCCAGTGGTGAACGAGGCATGCCGTGTCTTGGATGAAGGAGTAGTAGTCCGAGCTTCAGACCTGGACATTGCATCTGTTCTTGGAATGAGTTTCCCATCTTATCGGTCAGTGCTTTTCTAACTATCTAGATCAAGCTTTAAAATATTGATCTTCATATTCTTATTGTGAACTTTTTCCATATGCTTGTGCCCTCAAGTCCTTCCATGTGATGCATGGAATTTCTGCTACCGTGTAGTGCTAGGACATCCAGATTTTCCTAGTAGTCTTTTCCGTGCTTTGCAAGTTTTTCCTCAACGATTGTGAGGTTTTGGTTACTGTATGCTAATGACATTTTCCCGAAAGGCTTTATTGCACACATGCCATGTTTATATGGGTGAAACAATTACGCGTACCTAATCTTATGTTTCTTGCAACCACCATGTTTTTATTCTGGTATTGTTAGACGGTTGTTGTGTCCAGTTGAGTTAAGTACAGCTAATTCCGAGCACAGTGACCATATCTTCAGATTGCGGAAAATATTCTCACTTTCCTGCTATCTAATTGCCTTGTGAAAAAGTAGTCAATAGCATATTACCAGACACTCAACTCAAAGCAATCATTTTCTTTTGTGCAGTGGTGGTATTGTCTTTTGGGCAGACACAGTCGGACCAAACCACGTGTATACAAGCCTCAAGAAGTGGTCTGAACAATATGGCAGCTTCTATACACCATCAAGATTTTTGGAAGAAAGAGCAACAAAAGGCGTACCATTGGTAAGATTCCTATGCGCTCGTCAATTTCCTTTGATTCAATATTCGAGTGTCATAAGCTCAAAGTGTTTGATGCCCTATCACTGGGTTTTGTGGCTTGTGTCATTGGTTTAGTCTGTCACTTGTTATGTCTTTGTAGTTTCTAAATAATCTATGACATTTGTCGATTGTCGACGCTATGTTGCGATATTCTTGAGTGAACTTAATTCTCCTATTAATAACTTGCTATTTATTTTCCCTTACAGAGTGCACCAGCTGCTTCATCTCCAGCTTCAAGATCGCGCATGTAGGCAGTAATTTTGTTTTGCCCAGAACTTGGGAAATAAATGCTGCATAATTGCGGCTTTGTAATGTTTATACAATTCCAGAATCAAAATAATATTAGTAGTAATAATAATTAATAACAACATTTGGTTTGAGAATTTAGATAGATATCACTTTCATTTGGTCCCTCGTGTTGGTCAATGTTATGCTGTTTATTTCCAGCATTGAAGTTTGAGTTGTTTCCTGTCTTTCCAAACCAGCTTGTCTTTTCCTTTCTTTGTTCATGTTTTCACTTTTGTATCAAAGTAAATTTACATGTCATCGTTTTGTTTAGTTGTCTATATCTTAACCATCAGCTCTTTGGCTTAATTCAATTTTATCTTCAATAATTATACTCAATTTTTTGCTTTTGGCCATTTTCTTTTCATTGGGATGTGACAACCCAAATTTGACGTTTCGTTGTCAAATAATGAATACTCACAAGTGTTTCCTACTCAAATGGCCAACCCTGCACGGGTTCAGCCAAAGACGGTCAATTGGATGTATTCTCTTGGGTGCTTCGAGAACTTCCTCTTAGTCGCTCTATAAACTTGCAAAACAAGGCTTTATATAGTAGAAGCCTCCTCGGCGCCAGTGACAGAATACACCTTGTTTCAGTTTAGAATAAAATCATGCATGAACTCCAAATACAACTGAATCACTTTTCTCACGAGTCCTTCAGAATAACGGTTAAAAAAGTCTCCTGTTTGATAGCTTTTCTCTGATTATCCATCTGGTTTAACTAGCTTTTCTCTCTTTTGGTGTTTGTACTTGTAAAGAGGAAAAAAAAAAAAGAGCAGTGGCCTAGAGTGTCTCAATAGACTAGCAGTTAATAGAGATCACATGAACATAGCCAAGAAGCACCATATACAAACTAAAAAACACATCCTAGCACTAATCTAAATCAGTACTAGAAGCAAATGGCAGAAAAGCTAGAAGAAAGCCTTGCCAAACAGCATGAATAAAGCCACAATACTGGCCATATGTTATATAATGACAAGCTATAAACAAGCAAGCTACATCTCACAAAGAACGCCACGAATAAAAAAAAAAAATTCCTCTTCTTACTTAGAGGCATATTCCGTTAAAATTATAGAAACTGCTCACTGTTTGTGGAATTGTTAACAGATCAAGAAACTCCTACCGTCTAGTGGGACAATTTATGATGTCATTAGCATTTAATAGTGTAAGTGACATTTGTTCGATTTCGAGGCTCTGCAATTTACACCATCTGTGCTCAAAGCCTCGAATTCAGGCTATGGCTGGAAGGTTAAATTAAAAATATTTGTAACTTAAGAAACAAATCAGATCCTATTTGGTTCTAAACAATGAGGCCCAATGATATCTGGATGCTGCATATGGGACAACAAGCCAGAATGAACAACGGCTTAGTATAACAGGGATGCGAGCTAGCATACCTTGGGCTGATCTTTGTGCTAAAATCTCTTTACATGTCCTTTTCGATCTTTGGTTTAATATCTCCATTTTCGGGGAGGGGTGGAACTTTGGGAAGAATGTCGTTATTAGAGGCAGTCACTGGATGCAAGGTTTTGGATGTCGGTGGGATGACAGAGATTGCAACACCATTACTAACAGGTACTTGTTGATGCACTGTTTCTGATCTGGCATTTGTAGTACCGTTGTTAGTCGGGTCTCTTTGGCTACCTATCTCAGTTCTAGCAAATGACGAGCACTTTGTTTCTGTAATTGGAAATGAAAAACGTCAGTAAATCCCAATATGGCATGTGCATAAATGTGAAAAACAAACAAAAAAGATCATATCAACCTAAAGAGTCGGATCATTTGACACGGGTAAGTTTTACTACTAACGTCTTGATCTATTTCAAATCAAACAAATAACATAGAGACACTTTCCTAGTCTACAAACTACACCTTAAATTCATTTTCCTTAAATACTTCAATTAGTCTCTTCTCCGCAAAATTTACTCACTCCAAAATGCAAGTTAAAACACAATTGAGCTCAAATCAGAGGCCAACCTTTGGACTCTCTTTAACATTTCACCAAATCGTAAGATCAATGATCTTTCCATGAGCCTACAATTTCCAAGCCATCCAAACTAGTAACAACACTAAAAACTAGATGAATGATCTTCTCTACAATACTGGCGACAAATTGTCAATTCATGACAACTTCAAAAGCAATAGAGACTAGAGAGTTGGGAATCTAGATCCAATCATCATATCACCAGGTACAATGAAAACAATCCCTGTTCAAATATTTATGTATGGGCAGGAAGAGAACTTCATGCAACAGCCAGTAATCAAATTAGAATATTCTTCTTTAAATTATTGTATTCAGAGGTCCAAAATTTTCTTCATAATGATGCTTCCACATTGGGAAGCTTGGCCTTCTCTGTTCACCTTACAAGTTCTAACAAGTAATTTATAATAAAAAAATGGAGAGAGAAACTTGCCTTTTATTTCTCCAAAAGTGATGAGTCTATTCAGACAATCTCGAAGTTTTGTCAAAATAACCCTTTCCTGCTCTTGGTAGACTTCTGTTCCACCATGCCCGCAAGAGATCTGCGAAGATGTGCTGCAGCCATGGCTCATTAACCCACTAGGGGAAGCAGCTGCCATGAACATTGTATCTTGTTCATCACACATCAAAGCCAATGTTCCAGGAGACATTGGCCTTCCTTTTGGCACATCACCACCATCTGAACTGGAATCATCAGGGCCTTGTTTATCAGCCTGATTTCCACTTGAACAATCATCAGCCGCAGCTTTCTCAACATCAGATTCTTTCTGGGTTTTTGAACCGTCTACAGTTGATGAAGCAAGGGAAGTTTCAGTCTGATCATCTGCTCGCTTTTCTGTTTCATTTCTACTATCTGGACATACAATTAGACAGATTTAGAACACCTAATTGGCCCAGTAAAGGTGCATGTTAATATTTCTTCTGCTAAACTGACTCAAATAGTAGACAAAAGAAGCAAATTCACTACAAATAGATCAGAAAGTACAGTCTTTGAATGTTTTTGTCTTTTAGATTTAACGGGGGAAAGAGCTGGTCATTGAACAAATAATATCCAGCTAACCATGGCCAACTGTTTGTTTCACAAGAACACAGGTTACTATTACCTTGGACTAGATAAGACTGTGATGACAACAGCAAAAGGACATATTGATCATTAAATGCCGAAAATTTGAACAGGTAACCATCAAGTTCTTTATACAAATATCATTATATACCTGCAAATGTTTTGGCAGCTTCCTGTGCTGCTACCACTAAAACTGAGCATAGCTCCTTCAAGTCCTGTGGTTGGATAATATCTGCCAAGAGAGACCTTCAACAATGAAATTCAAGTTAGTTCAAGAAACAAGTAAATTGACAATATTTTGATAAAGATAAACATTTCACCTGTACGTAAACTTTGAAGGGCCTGATGCAGCAGTGTTGCCCATGCGAGCAACAGGGGAGGGAGACAGGGACGACGAGGGTGCTGAAGCTTTGATTTGGTTTGCCTGATAGGCATAAATAAATAAGAAAATTCACTCTTGGTATCAGCTTAATCTCCGAAAGTAGCATAAAAAGTTAGTAGTAAAGAACAGAAACAAAATTGAGCAGGCTTTGAGGAAATGAAAAAGGACTTTATTCCTGCTCTGTGAAGATAAGAAACGATATGCCAATGTGGAGGCAACCCATAAGTGTAGTTCTTCTCCCATTAAAAAAATATTAGTCCGCTTTCATATGGAATATGTAAACAATAAGGCCAGGTTGTTTTATCAGCAATCATGTTTGCAATATGAATGATCATCAATTGATATACAGCATGCCATTCATTCATTAACCAGCACTATTCTTACCTGCTGGAACTGTCCAAGCCTATGAAAGGCTGGATCCTTCGCTGCTAGTCCAAAGAAAAGTTCTTGACCTTTTCTCTTCTTAGATACTGGAGGGGACGCATAGCCAGATGATCCAATTGCTCCAGTTATGGCTGCATTCGCTGCTTGCTGAATATATGCCAAGTTGTTAGCATGGTCTCCATGGAAGAGGGCCTGTCTCTCTTCACTTCCTTCAAAGTTCTTGCAGTCCACACATTTACAATTTTCAGAGCAAAGAATGTTGGCCTGGAAGCACTCACAGTACTTCTTGAGGCACCCTGATTTCTTGCAATGACATCCTTTGTTGTGCTTTCCCAACATTAGAACTTCCCCAGCCTCCTCCTACATGTATTAACCAGTTCATATGCTTCCTCAAAACGACCAACAGATACTATTCAGACACAGAAGGGGCCTTTAAGGCTTAACTCACATACCCTACTATCCCGAGCTCCATGTGGGCTGCTAGCAATTTTTGGCCTGAATGCATTTGGATTACGCTCTAAGGTAGCTTCAACAGCTTCTCGTCTGGCAGCCTCATTATCAACATTGTTATAACAATTGACACAATTGCACCCATCACAATATGTCCCAGATGCAAAGCACTCACAATACCTGTTACACTGCCAAAATTAGCTTCATCTTTGTTACTTCATAAGCAAACTATCCTTACAGCTACTGTTGTCTATTGCTAAATTTTCCACATCAGGCAAAATGCTAAGCAATGATGTCAATTTCAAATCATGCCTACGGCTTCCTAAGTCATGAAGGCCCCTAACAAAACTTTTGGAGTTTAACAACAATGATTGGCTTAATGAATGGAAAGTGCATTTCATTATTAATAATGGCTGGCGCAATCAATATAATAGAATGTATCTATATTCTATCATTAGCTAATAGTAGAGGACAGGGCAGATATAGAACTTTTGATAGTACAAGAAGTCATTTTCCACGCTCAATGATAAAGATAAATCAACAGTATATGTAACTAAACATTTTGCGCTTATTTGTAATATAACCATTGGTTATTAAGAAAGTCAGGAATATTCAAACCAAAAATAGGAATCTCATTGTTTCTATTGCATTTGCCCATTTGTTAGTTTCTTATTATGCAACTCATTATCCTTGTTAGGATAATGCTTTGTTTTATGATCTTGTAACTTGTTCTAAGTTTCCTTCAATCAAGAACTGGTTCCAAAGAAAACAACATAAAATACTATTAATGAAAGAAAGATAGATGTGCAAATATACTAACAAAAAAACGAAATACTCTATTATACCCAAACAAATCAAGCAAACTGAGTATTAGGATAAGTTGTATTCAATTTCAGGCAACTTACAACCATTGGAGTTTGGTTTGCTCAAGCATTAAGAGCAACCCAACAAGCACAATAACCACCTTATCTACTACATTGTCCTCTACAATCATTATGTAATGAGAAATTCAGGAAAAAACTTAAAGGCAACACGCAAGCTACCACACACACACACACACACAGAGAAAAGATCAATGCCGTATTCCATTATCATAAATACATCATAATTTCAACATGGCACCTAACTAGCCTAATTAAATGTTATTTTTCCTCTTATCAGATCCTCAAAGCAACTAAAATTGCACTTGCCAAGCCACTAGAATACATGCAAACTAAAATATATTCTTCCTTCCTTTTTTCCTTAACAATTATAGAATAGGTGAAAGTGGCCCCAATCAAAGCAATACAATAACATTGTGATATATAGCCAAATAAATACCACAAAAGCTACCAATACAAATTCATCAAAATAACGTACAATAGCAAATTATCAAAGCATAACACATTATAAAATCACTGATCAGATACTTGCCATACCAAGAGCGCAAACAGAGGAATAACACACTTACAACTTCAAGCAGCGAGAGTGTTTACAGTTACACTGCTTTTGCCTTTTTGGAGTGCCATCTTTAAGGTCAACACTTGGTCTTGATCTCGATTTTGGCGATTCTGGTTTTCTGAAAAAGTAAAAAAAACAAAGTTACGTTACTGCACGCAATTTGAGGTTGTCAATGAAGCTTTCACACATAGTGGCACATCGGTTAAGCAAATCCATGAGTCTATCATGTATGCACACAAAATTCCATAAACTGAGACCTGTTTTAACTTTCACTAACTATGTAAATTAATTAAATTACTACAAGAAAGAGCATCACTTTTTACATAAAAAGAAAATTGAGTATTCTAATTATCCAATTCCTAGATGAAATCAATGCTTCAATGAGGTGCTAATTATCTGAAATGAAGAACAGAGTTGAGAAAAAATGGCTAATGCTAGTGATCAACCTGCAGAAATTGTGTATACACAAGATCAACTGACACAAAATTGCATTTTTTCTGTAAAAACACTGAAAATGCACAAACATTGAACATAACTGAGATGAAAAAAATTCTCCTAACCATCTCACAGAGACAATTGCACACAGTTCAAACTCCAAAAACTCAACCTTCAAGCTAAAAACAAAATCACCAAAAGAAACAAAAAAATTGCAATTTCTCAAACTTACACAGCTCTCAATGCAGGATGCAGAACCTGCGGTTGGCTCTGCGTCACCGTCTTCTGCGACTGAGGATGCTCCGGCAAGGCCAAACCCGCCGGACCCCCGCCAAATCCCGTAAAATCCAGCTGCCTAGCCAGCTTCTTCGCCGGAAAATCCGTCACAGCTCCCTGTACCTCCATTTGCACCTTCTTAGGAGCGAATCCACCTCCGTCACCTTTCTCCATCAAATTCAAATTTCCAATCCGAACACAAAACACTCGCAATCAAAAAATTGACAGCTCCAAAACGAGTTCCTCTGAGCTCAATCAGCTAAAATTAAGAAGTATTCACGAAACCAGCTCGAATTCGCAAACTTTCAGATCCAGAACCCGATCGAGCTTCGCCGAAACACAGAATCACTCGGTAACAGCATTCGATTGTGCAGCTCGAGATTCGCAACGTGAATCGGACAGATAATCCAGCAATTGGAGACACTTTGATCCATACACAGATTCACAGAGAGCGTAGAGAGAGAGAGAGAGATGGCACTTTCGTAATTCTCTTCTTCTTCTTCTTCTTCTTCTCCTCCCTCTCGCAACCAGAGCTTTTTTGAAATTCAATTTCGTAAATTTTTGGACGGTCAGATTCGCGTGACGCTCTGATCGGACGACGCGTGATGAGAGAGGTGATCTGACGGTTTGAATTCATAGAAGTGAGTGAGGTCAGTGGTTGACCGTCAGATTTATGTAGATTTTCCATAAATGCCAGTGCAGTCGCGTAAGGAGTTTCTGTTCTGTACTATGCGTGCTACAGATGTTTACTTGTGTGACTAATGAAATTGAGCCACGTGTCTTGTTGGGTGACTTGACGGGATGTAAATGGATTATGGATTTTCAAGTCAAATCCTTAAAGCAAGTGAGAATTGTCGACTTTAACGTGACAACTTGCATTTAAATTTATATGCATTTGAAATTTAATTCGACTTGAAATCATCAATATAATTTAGTTTAATAAATTTTTGGATATATCAGTTCAAGTTTGATATATTTTATGTAAAATTAACGGAGTTTTTTAATTCAATTCACATGATTCAGATTAGTATTTACTACTCTGAAAACGAGTTGCCACTCTATGTATATGAACGTTTCAATTTTGATCCATTTAAAAATATTTCTTCCATGATACATCGGGATTATCTTGTCAAACTTTTCCGTTAGTAATAAAACATCGTGCCTATTTTATGTCTCACAACCCAAATTTGTAGTGGGATCCTTAGCCTAACCACGACGAGGGCTACGAACCCCACTAGACCAAACCAATATCAAAATCAAGATTTACTCGTTTGACTAAATCATAGATTAAATATGAAATATAAACACGATCGACATTGACAAAAAACAATGAAAATAGATACGAGTATACAACTAATCAAACATAGTACATTTTTGTGCCGCGCCAGACGACCTAATAAACCATGATTTGCTCAAGAAACCCGTTTTCAAGGCAAAAGCTATAGCTGCTTCAAAATTGCATTAGAATTACATATTTTATAAAAATGAGATTTTCATTCTTCATGTTTGAATTGGAACTTTCTGATCATAAAAATGACAATTCAGTGCCATATTTCTAACATGAAAGAATGATTTCAGTTCAATATCAAACAATGGATGATACTATATTGTATGATCACTATTGCCACTTTCGCAAAATTTAACGAACTAAGGACATTTTACGAATTGACTAAGCTTTACGCAACAGCTCAAGGGTTTAATAACTTTCGGGACAGCAAAAATCAGCAAATAGCTAATCCAATTCGGACAACATTGATGATAAAAACTCAAAAAATCATAGTACCTTCGTGTTCGTTGCCTACGTAGGGCTCAGGCGGACTATTGGGATCTGAATTCCTAAAAGTCGGAATCCGAATCACCATTGTGATGACCGTCTTGTCCACTTTTGTTCAAAGGAACCCGTAACTCGGATGTGGGAACGGGAACAGGCCGTTCATTGAAATACTTGTCCCGGAGCAGTTCCATTGCAGTAGCTCTATTAGCCGGATCGTAACAAACAAGCTTTTTGACCAACGAGACTCCATCTGGAGAACACTTAGGCAGATAGGCTTCAAGTCCAGTTGGGTTTTCCACTTTACTAAATGAGATCATTCGGTAATCGGGAAGTTTAGCGCAGCCCGGCCAGACTTCCTCAGTTAAGCTGCCGAGAACGCTGAAAATTCTTCCCAGCTGATCGATATCAGAAGCTCCCGGGAAAAGGGGTTCTAGAGTCAAGAGCTCAGCAAATGTGCAGCCTAGTGACCAGAGATCGATCTCTAGCCCATAGTCTGTGGATCCGTAGAGCAGTTCAGGGGCTCTGTACCAGCGGGTTCCTACACATGATGTGAGAGAACCGTGTTTCTCACTAGCACCATCCTCAGCCTCGTAATTATAAGAACCCTTGAAAGGATCGTCTTCGAATTCACTTGTCGTGCACGTTGCAAGACAAGACGTGTCACCATCGGGAATGTTTGATTCCTTGTCAGTTTCTTCAATGGAGCCTTTAGATTTGTTATCGAACTCTTTGTCTGTTTCCTGAATAAGCTTGGGAGGAGGCTCGAAGATATGTACCTTATCCGGTGTATTCAGTTCGGATGGATGTGGGTTGTTGTTGGCAGCAGTAAATGAAGATTCCAGCAATATCCTAGCCTGAAAAAAGAACGAAACTAAGCACTTCAAAAACTTAAAAACTTGCAAAATAATGAATAAAACCCGAGTAGTTTTGCAGAAAGCAATAATCCCATCCCAGCATGAAAACATTAACTACTAGACACTAAATTGTTTCTATTCACGAAGGTGACTCTACTAAAATAGCAATTAACTCACAATCCGACTCCAGCAATATCGCAGTGAAATATACAATGAAGCAAAGCACTTCTGATCTTCAAAAACTTACAAAACGATAAATAAAAACTCAAGCTCGGGTGGCAAACAGTAGTTTTGTAGAAAGCAATAATCACATCCCAAAATCAAAACATTATATGTTGCACAATAAAATTTGTTTCAATTCATCAAGCCGGACTCTTCTGAACTAGCAGTTAACTCAAAAGCTGACTCTAAAAAACATACAAAATAATAAACAAAAACTCGGGTAATAAACCTGAACAGTTTTGTAGAAAGCAGTAACTGCATTCCAACATGAAAACACTAACTACTAGACACTACGTTTGCTTCTATTCATCAAGCTCTAAATTAGCAGTTAGTTACAAGCTACTATTGCAAGAAAATATATTGAAACGGAGCACTTACGATATTCAAAAACTCACAAAACGCACATAAAAACTTGGGTAACAAACTCGTAGTTTTGTATAAAGCAATTATCGCATCCCAAAGCAAAACATTAATTTGCTAGACACTAAATTAGCTTCTATTCATCAAGCTGATTCTTCAAAGCTAGCATGTTAACTCACAAACAAGTAGGTGCAATGTATCTTTCCAATTTCCTACTTTCCAAATTGAGTTACAAAAATGAAGTGTTATATATCAACTTATTGACTATCATTGATTCCTATCTTTCATCTCCAAAATAAAAGGCAATTGAAGTTCCAAAACCTATCAACATCAACATCAACATCAACATCAACATCAACATCAACATCAACATCAAAATCAAATCATCACACAATTTGCCACATTTTGTACCGAAACAAACTCAACACTCAACAAATAAAACTAAATGCTTGCCAAAACATAACTAGCATTCATTCCAATCTTTCACCTCCAAAAGAAGAAATTGAAGTTCCAAACTTACCTACCAACATCACAAAATTTGCCACATTCCCTACCGAATCAAACTCAACACATAAAACTAAATGCTTGCCAAAACATATTAATGCATAGATTCCAATCTTTCATCTCCAAAACAGAAATTGAACTTCCAAATTTTACCTATCAACATCAAAATCAAACCAACACAAAATTTGCCACATTTTATGCTAAAACTAAATGTTTCCCAAAACATTGATATTTGATTCAAATCTCTCATCTCCAAAATCAGAACTTCAAGTTCCAAAACTTATCTATCAACATCATCACCAAAATCAAAATCAAATCATCACAAATTATGCCACATTTCTATTGAAATACACTCGACACACAAAACTAAATGCTTGCCAAAGCACAAACCATCAACAAAAAATACACCACCTCAAAATTCAATCACTACCAACATTATCTCCATGAGTACATGAATATATAGAAACTCAACAAAATTTGAATAAAAAATTACCTGTCCAAAATCAGCAATCTTGAGCACACCATCATCAGAGATCAACAAGTTACTAGGCTTCAAATCTCGATGCACAATCATGCTCCGATGGCACGCATCGACGCCACTCAAAATCTGCATCATCCAGCTCTTGGCCTCGCCGACGGCGAGGCCACCGTTCTTCTTCGCTTCTGCGATCACGGCGGCGAGATCGGTCCTCAGAAACTCCAACACGAGCACCGCGTCCTCCTCCTCCCGCCAGAAGTATTCGAGCAAAACGACGACGTTCGGGGAGTTGTGGAGGACCTGGAGAGCCTCGATCTCGCGGAAGGCGGGCTGGTAGTCGTGGACCTCCCTGAGAGC
>JAYMTF010002540.1:0-17854 GCA_036897485.1 Pelargonium nanum | reverse complement strand
ACTACATTACCACCTGGTAAACGTGCCATCGACTCCAAATGGGTGTATAAGATCAAGTATCGGCCAGACGGGAGCATTGAGATATAAAGCCCGACTGGTTGCCAAAGGGTATCGAAGACTTGTTGGGCGTCTATTGTATTTAACTATCACACGCCCGGACATCAGTTATGCTGTCCACATTCTTAGCCAGTTCATGCATACTCCTAGACAACCACATTTTGATGCAGCGTTTCAGGTATTGCGTTATTTGAAGAAAAACCCTGGTCAAGGGATATTTCTTCCGTCGAACAGTTCGTTAACACTACGAGCATATTGTGATGCTGACTGGGCGGGATGTCCTGATACTAGACGCTCCACAACTGGCTATTTGATATTTCTTGGTTCATCACCCATTGCGTGGCGTGCTAAAAAGCAGTCTGGGGTGTCTTGCTCCTCTGCCGAAGCCGAGTATAGGGCCATGGCCTCTACAGCTCGAGAAATAGTCTGGCTGCGACGACTGCTTCATGATTTGCAAGCTCCTCAAGAGACACCAGTTCCCTTATTTTGTGACAATCAAGCAGCTATTCATATTGCGTCTAATCCAGTGTTCCATGAACGCACCAAACACATAGAGATTGATTGCCACTTTGTTCGTGAACAAATGGAACGCCTTGTACTCATTCCCCGTCCTATCTCCAGCAAGAATCAATTGGCAGACATCTTCACCAAAGCTCTCGGACGTGACCGATTTCGCGAATTACTGGGCAAGTTGGGCATTTCTAATCTTCACGCTCCAACTTGAGGGGGAGTATTGAGTTTTAATGTATATTGGCTGATTTATTTTGTTTCCTGATTTATTTTATTTCCTTTACTGCTGTGTAGCTTTGCTTTAGGCGCAAGTTTAGCATATGATTAGGAAACTGGCCTTGTATATATTGCCGTATCTCAATCAATGAAAAATAAACTTGGCAATTAAATCTTTTATCTAAGTTTTCACTATAAAAACACAACTCAACCAACAATGGATATGCATCCTTGTTCCACAGAAGATTAAATTCATTTTCATCTATTTGCCTACAAAACAACCAGAGTATACAATTCTTCACACTAGCAAGATATGTGCAGTTGAAGAACCATTTAACACATTAGCCCTAAACTAACCTGTAGGTCTGAAGTGGGAGAGTTAATTAGAAATGCATTCAAAACATTTGGTCAAATAGATATGTGTGCTTGAGAAGGGTTATCAATCAATAATCATTGAAGAGGCTACTATTTTATAACAACAAAAATGTAAAGCGATAGATTTTATTATAATAAAACAAACTCTTACTAAAAGTTCATGCTAATTATGGAATTCGCTTACGGTGGATGGACAATGGTTCGGAAAGATCGACCTCAACAATAGTGATGAATTTCAAGGATACGGATTACTAGACCATCTTCAGACTATTTGGTATGAGATTGATTTTTGAGTTACGAAGAATAAGTTGTCATCTGTGCGGATGAGGAAAGGAACTAAGCCAACTACAAATCTGATTGTGGCTTTCAGCACAATGAATATCCAATCCAAAAAGTTTCAAATGCTACCGGTACAACAATTTCTCATCGAATGAAAATCTTTCTTCTCCAAAATGGTCAACCATGTATAGAATCTTTTAGCTTTAGAATTGGATTTCTGGAATAGATTGGTATTGGATTTAGGGTTCGTCAACCGAAGATTGGGTTGCGTTTTGTAGCCACAACTCTCTCTCCGCAACAAGTTTTTTTTTTTGTAACTTACAAATGAATGCTACATGTCACTTCTAATGTTTATAGTGTCACGAGTTAAGGAGATTTTGTGTTTTAGGCTTATATTGTCCTATTTTTATTTCATACCAAGCTGTTTATTCTCTTAGAACGAAGCTGTTACTTTCTATTGCACCTTGTCAATTTCTTATTTGTAAGCAGTGGCAGATCCATAAACTAATATTAGTGGGGGCACAATATTATAAAATATTTTAATTACTGCAACATAAAATGACAATTTCGATTGGGTAGTTTTTTCTGGAATAATTTATTATATTTTATTAAATAAATATCATTTGGTTACAACTTAATAACCAACATTACGTGCATGACATAGAACGGCGGACCAAACAATCACATTGATCACACCGTTCACAGACCACTTCACAGACACAAATTCTATTATATCAAAGAACTGTGTTGAATGGTAACTACACAATTGAAAATACAATAAGCATTAATTCTCACCACAAAATTAAACATACTAGGAATACAAAAAGAATTGGTAAATCAAATTAATACAAAATGACTAATGTGATTAAGTATAAAAAGTTTATGTTAAGAGTTATTAGAGAGAAGATAAATGTTCCATTAATAATTTGTATTCAGAAGAACAAATATGTATTTTGGTACGTATATACATAAAATTATTATAATTTCTAGCATAATCAATGAGTAAAATATATGTAATAGAAATAATAAGACTAAGAAACATATAAGTCACAATGGTAATGTATTTCATTAACTTACCATTATTTTAAAATTTAAAGTTGTGTATAGAATTAGGAAAGAAATAAGAGATTTTTATAGCTTTGAATTTCTATGGTAACAAACAGTCCAAATTAAATGACTTTTTTATGACATCAGATAACTTTTTCGCTTCTTGTGCACCAGATCCAGATGGGTGATTGGATGGGGGCACCCTCAAGAATGACAGGGGGCACCTTCCATCATTTATAGCAAAAAGAAGACATAGTTAAAGCTATTAATGATTTTACTGTGTTAACTGGGGGCACGTGCAGACACTGCATGTAAGACAATGGTATCAAATAAGTTCGACATTTAAATTGTATTTCATTACCACTATTGAAATGAAAATAAACATGTATAAGGTTTGACTTTGAATTCTTTAAAAATAAGGGAGGGCGTATGTTGTAATGTTAATCTTTTTATGTTGAATCGTTGATTAAAATTTATTAAAGTCAAGATTTAGCACTGAGTTCGAAAGTATTTCGTTGGATTTGACACATTTAGATAAAACATGGTGATATTAACTCATATGGTTCATCTTATATAAGATTATGTATGAAAAAAATTGCTTTTTTCTGTCCTTAACAAGGTGAGTCAATATCATATTGCACGTTTCTTTCAATTATATGGGTTCAACCCAAATATGATATTGTTATCGAACATGTTGAGTAAATTGAAACAAACCCAATTAAGATGACTTCAAACTCACTTAAACTCGTGTGTTATGCTAAGAATTTCCGGCCCGACCCGTGATAGTGAGACGGGTTTTCAGTCCATGCAAGTACGAACCCAAATGGGTTCTAAATTTAGAGGTAACAATTTAAATATTAAGACCGACTCGACAGTTGCCTACCCGAATCCGACAAACTTTTAAGTCGGGTCGGACAAACCCGCACAATCAAGCATATCTAAAAACCAAAATCTATCAAATCAGGTTGGGCCAAGCGACTTAAGTGCTTCAGATTCCCTTAGAGATCTCAGGTTCGAGTCTCCCTGCATACGGTATGAGGTGGATTATTTGAGTTTATAGGAGAGAGCTACTCCATATTGTATAGCTCAGCTAATAAAAAACCAAAATCCGACCGGAGCCCGACAAACCCAACCCAAAGCCCGATTTGTGAGCTAGTTCTAATTACATGGTGCGACCACACAAAACCCTTTTGGCGCGACTTCTGTTATTTGCTTCACTGTTCATCTTCTCAAGAACAGTGACGAGCCATGGAAGTGGAAGAGAACAGTGACGAAGCTTTCCAGATGGAAGTAGAAGCTGAAGCATCATCGACAACGATGGAGCCTCCGAAGATCCAGCGGCTGGAGGAGTCGGTGGTGAACCGAATAGCGGCAGGGGAGGTGATCCAACGGCCTGTATCTGCCATCAAGGAGCTGGTCGAGAACAGCCTCGACGCGCACTCCACCTCCATAAACGTCGTCGTTAAGGACGGTGGCCTCAAGCTCATCCAAGTCTCCGACGATGGCCACGGCATCCGAGTCTGTATTTTCTCTTTCCCTTTCCTGTACTTTCTGTTTGGTTCCCGAGAAAACGTGGATAATATTGGGAATTGCATGTTGCTTTGGTATGAAAATTGGAGGGTAGCGAATGTTTGTTTGTCTGTTTGGTTGCCGTGAAAATGAAGGATAGGAAGGTGGAAATAAAGGGGATGATTTAGGGCATTGTATGTTGCTTTCATGTGTAGGAGAAAATTAGAAAATTTGGAGGGTCTTGAATGTTCGTTGCTCTGTTTTCGCTGTCTCTTACCTGCATTGTCTGTTTGATTATTGAGAAAGGAGGATTGTGGAAAGGTGGGAGAATTTGTGGCATTTGCATAAAATTAGAAAATTTAAGGATCTATATGTTCTTGCTATCTCTTTTCCTGGGTTATCTGTTTGGTTAGTGAGAAAATGTGGGATATGAAAGTGGAAGTATGGAGGAGAACTTGTAGCACTGTCCTTTGCTTTCTTATCTAGGAGAAGATTAGAAAATTGGAGGGTCTTAAATATTTGTTGCTATGTTCTTGCTGTTTATTTCCTGCATTCTCTATTTGATTACCGAGAAAATGTGGAATATGAAAGTGGAAATAAAGGGGATAGTTTAGGGCATTTTATGTTGTTTTCATATGTAGGTGAAAATTAGAAACTTGGAGGGTCTTGAGTATTTGTTGCTCTGTTTTTGCTGTCTATTTCCAGTATTATCTGCTTGGTTACTGAGAAAATGTGGGTAGGATTGTGGAAAAGGGGAAGCATTTGAGGCACTGTCACATGCATTCTTATTTAGCTGAGAAGTTAGAAAAGTGGACAAATACTAATTGCTCTGTTCTCGCCGTTTGTTTCCTCCAATGTCTGTTTGGTTTCTGAGAAACTCTATAGGACAAAGTGGACGTAAAGGGCAGAATTTAGGCCATTGTCCTTTGCTTTCTCATTTTGGTATAACTCACAAAATTGGAGGATCCAGAATCTTTATTGGTCTGTTTGATCCTTGAGAATTTTACTAGTGAGAAGAGAAGGGACTAAAGTTTCACTCTTCAAAGATGCCAAGAACTTTAAAGACATTAAAAATAAAATTTTGCTCTTAACTGGTTATTGTTTCTGGTTTTGAGATCACCTGGTACTAAATTCAGGCTTAAATAACAGAACCATTATTTAACTCAATTTTTATTAATTATGTGACTGTAACAGGGAGACTTTTAAGGAATGTTTGAATCTCTTACTTTTTTGAAGATTTATTTACTTCAATTGATAATATTCATTAACTTTGATTTCAAATCTATGCTGATGCTTGAACCAATAAGATGATTATAATTTGTCTGTTAAAGTAATTGTTCCAAGTTAATCATACTATAAAATTCTGAACAATTTTAGTTATTAACTCTTAAATAAAATAAGCAGGTTTAATAAAAATATTTTGATAAGTGCCATTGGACTTAGTGATTACATGTTTAGAAAACAATGGTATAGTTAGATTGTTAACAAAAGATTTCTCAAGAACCAACCAAGAAAAAAAATGGTGATGCACCCAATGGATTCACATTATTCTTATTGTTATCTTTGTTTTCATAACAGTATGAAGACTTGCCAATACTATGTGAGAGGCACACAACCTCAAAGTTGAGTAAATTTGAAGATTTACATTCAATTAAGTCAATGGGATTTAGAGGAGAGGCCTTGGCAAGCATGACCTATGTGGGTCATGTTACAGTTACCACCATAACCAAAGGACAGTTGCATGGTTACAGGTATGTCACACAACTATTACTTGATGACCTGGCTTTAATGATGGCTTGTACTAAGATTTGGGGAAGTTTAATAATTGAAAGGTAAGTAAAATTTTCAGTACGATTTTTTTGGGTGCATTCGAAGAAGTGGATCGGGTCTTTATAATAAACAAATCATGAATTGAACTTGAAGTTCTATTTTCCTACATTTTTTTTTGTTACCGTCTGACTGCTGTAGGAAATTATATTTTTATATATAATCAATGCTTGTGGATGTGTTATCAGGGTATCTTATAGAGATGGTGTTATGGAGCATGAACCGAAGCCCTGTGCTGCTGTAAAAGGAACTCAGATTATGGTATGTACGAGACAATTGCCTTAGTTTGCTAAATTCATAAATTCCTAGTGGTGAATATAGTATTTAGGGATCATATGGAATCAGTGTAATATTAGCACACATCACTGAAAAAGTTACACGTGCATGAAAATTGAAAAGAAAAGGTTTCCAACTCATTTTGCTACAAACAATTCATTCAGTTAATATGGTTTCCAAATTTTATCTTGTTTAATTTCATGAATCATCAGGTTGAGAATTTGTTCTATAACATGACTGCTCGGAGGAAGACATTGCAAAATTCAGCTGATGATTATACAAAGATAGTGGACTTGCTTAGCAGGTTTGCTATTCATTATATGAATGTCAGTTTCTCTTGCAGAAAGGTCAGTCACTTGACTTGTAAAACTTGTATATAAATCCTGTACTTTGTTCTATTTGAAAGGTAAAATTACTATTCTTTATGGTTGGTAAAGCCTTTTAACTTATTTTGTAATCAGCATGGAGCTCCCAGAGCAGATATTCACACAGTTTCCACGTCATCAAGGCTCGATGCTATTAGATATGTTTATGGGGTGCCAGTTGCTCGCAATCTTGTGAAAATAGAAGCTTCAGATAATGATCCATCAAGTTCGATTTTCAAGATGGACGGTTTCATCTCTAATTCAAATTATGCAGCCAAGAAGATAACTATGGTTCTTTTTATCAATGGTATTGTAGCATGGTCCTTTAGATTGTTCCTATTCATTGGAGATAGTGTTATACTGTTAATTTTTTTCATCTATAAAATGTCGACTGCAATTGAATAATAAGCTTACTTAAGAGAAGCAACGATGATTTTGTATTAATAGGAAGCGGGGTTGCAGCAACATGAGTTGCTTCTCTTGTGATCTCACTAAAAAATTCTCTAGATTTGACTCTTGGGACATTTTAGGAAGAGAAACTGATTTGACTGACTTCAGAAGAAGGAAAATAAAAGCTAAAAAAGATGCACATTAGACTTGAATTTGAAGTCTTCCGCCAATTCTCCTTCACCAGTTAGCTGTTGTCTGTAGCCACAATGTCTGAATCTGCAGTCCTTCTTGAGCCTCTTTTTTCATGCTAAGAATTCTGAATTTTTTTTTTCAAAATACTGACGTAAATCACACAACGCATAAAACAATGTGGCTAAGAAGAGTACTCTGAGACTCGCAGCAAATAGATGATTCTACCATTTTTATTTATTGTGACATGTTTTTGCTATTGCCAACAAAATAGTTTTGTGTGACCACTGTAAAACAAGAGTTGGAGTAGTACTAATGCTTGTACTTAATGAGAATTCAATTACTTAAGTTGTATATATTAATATCACTTCACTTTTCTGTTTGTTATGTGTGTGTAACATACACACACACATTTTTGGTTCGGTTTGTTAAATGTTTCAACTGTCCATTATTTGCTGACATCCTCTTTCACAAGGTTTGTCCTTGCATATTTTATGTTGGGAATTGTAAATTAATGGATTTAAGATTGTATATCTAGTTGTAAACTCAAATTCTATGCTAGCGAAGTATCATAATGCAGCTCAGTTGTTATAAATCCAAAGCCTTTTGGCTAAGATCAAATGTCTTTATATCTCAAGTTTGTTGGTTATGATATGTAAATACATGCATTTTTGACATTTTTTTTTCATCTCAGATAGATTGGTCGATTGCACTGCTCTGAAGAGAGCTATTGAAATTGTTTACGCTGCAACCTTGCCCAAAGCATCTAAACCCTTCATATATATGTCAATTGTGATGCCACCTGAGCATGTTGATGTGAATGTGCACCCAACAAAAAAAGAGGTATGCCTTTCCAGTAGTTTCTTTTTCTTTCTAGTTTGTGGTAATATGGGTTATAGATTGATTTTGTTTTTGAGACCTACTTGGGAGTTGGGACCCTCTGTGTTGCTTCTCATCTCTAAATTCTACTTTTTAAGTCCCAGTCCTTGTAACTTAGTTTCTAGCTGCAAACAAGTTGAATGCTCCTTCATTTCAGCAAATATGCTTACATATAATAGTTATTGGATGATTATATGGTGCTTTCTATCCACAGTCTTGAGGTGAGGAGATCTTGGTCCCTGCGACATCTAAAATGTCTTCTAAAATCCCTTTTAATTATCTGGAAAGTGGAATTTTATGTTTAATAACGAATAGCCCTTTTATATTAATTTTTTCTATCACAAAACTTTAGGGATTTGCCTGTATATGCCTTGATTGTAAATTTGTAATACCCAAAACCAAAAAATTAAGCCTCTACCTGCAAACTTCCTGCCACTTATTTATTATTAAAGTGGGCTTAAGAGTTGCAAGAGTGATGTCATCAGCTCACTGTTTGATAACATAGCTATGTAATTAAACATTTGTGGTCACCTCTCTATTGAACTTGTTGATATGTAAAACAGATTTTCAAGGTTAATGGTAAAGAAATTTGCTTTCATTCATTCCCGAACAAATTGGTTAGGTGTTGCCAATATGTTTCGGATTTGCTAGATATATCTGCTAATGAATGCTTGATTGCTTATATGGTTGTTTTGTTGTGAAATCGATGGTAGTCTTAAGGGCTAATACTGTTTTATGTTGATTTGCAGGTTAGTCTTCTGAATCAGGAAGTTGTTATAGAGAAGATACAGCTGTTAGTTGAATCAAAATTGAGGAACTCAAATGATACGAGGACATTTGAAGAACAGGTAATTTTAGCAAACTTAACTACTATGCAGAAAATTTGATGTTTCCCACAATAGCATGTTTGGTGAACTCATCATCTCCTTTGAACAGAATTTGTGCATCTTAAAGCACTCTAATCTCAAAGGATATTTCCAATAAAAATCTGCATTAACTGAAAAAGTGACATGTCCTTCAAAACTACTGAGGATTAGTTTTCACGGGGAACCTGCAAGTTTGTTCTGAACATAAGCAACTCTAAACTGCAGTTATAAAATTAAATGGAGAAAGCAGAAAGACCCTATCCATCTGCATTTACCGCTAGATTTGTGTCGAGTTGTGTATCACTACTTCATGAGTCTCCATACCATGGGTTTGATCTCACTCAGCTTTACCTGGATTAAAAACAAGAAAATCCAACATTGTCTCATCTGTTCTAACTATTCTTCAAGTGACTGCAGCATGCCACATTGCTGCTGTCCTTTGAACTTCATATGGATCTAACTTGTTCACTTTCTTGGGATCTATCATCTTGTGCATGTGACAGACAGTAGGACCCTCACCATCTACTCCTGTAGGTACAAGCAAGGATTCCCATCTTAACCTATCTCAATCTGGTATGGCAAAGGTTTTCTATTTGATTGTGTTCCATATCCTTAATTGACCTCATATTCTTATCATAGCCCTTTAACTATATTTGTTCATATGTTGTCCTGTTTACGGCACATCATTTTGTTGCTTATAGGATTAAAACAGCAAAAAGTTCCAGTGCATAAAATGGTTAGAACAGACTCGTTGGATCCTGCCGGAAGGTTGCATTCCTACTCACAAGTCAATTCTATTAAAAGTTTTGAAGGGAATCCTAGCCTGGCTGCTGTAAGGTTGGATCCATGTTGAGTCCCTACTTGTGTTCTCTGTTAGCCATTATCAAGAAAATATTGTATGTAGTCATGGTTTTGAGTTCACCGATCTGTATTTTCTGCTGAATTTGTTTTGCTGCATGACTTTGTTCTAATTCAATTTCTCTCATCTTTTTCACTAATCTCAAGATTACAACCTAGAGTTTGAGGGGTGTCATAATCTATTAGAATCAATTAGGACCATCTTGATTTTGTTAATTAGACAAGATCACTTAATTAGTGACTTATACATAATATGTGTGTTCACGCTGCATTTATTCTCTCTAGCACCATATATAGAGCATTTTTCTGGTTTGTTCAAGCAATTCAATAAAGTACTTTCCTCATATTCTTGTGTTCTAACATACTTAAACTATGCTTTGCCTTGTAGGTCTTCTGTTCGCCAGAGAAGGAACCCAAAGGAAACTGCAGATCTTACTAGCATTCAAGAGCTTGTTGATGAGGTTAATTCCAGTTGTGATTCTGGTAAGTTTTGGGCTGAAGATATTTGACTGTTGACAGTGAACCTTCTTCCATTGTAAGTAGATCTGTGCAATGCTTTCTGAGTCAATGTTTTGTAGGTCTGCTGGACATTGTGAGACACTGCACATATATAGGAATGACAGATAATGTATTCGCATTGGTTCAGCATAATACACATCTATATCTTGCCAATGTGGTCAACTTGAGGTAATATATCAGCTATTTCAGTATTCTTAGAATTCTAAATAAAAAATGTTAGATGGATCCCTTACTCCTTGTGATCTTCTACTATATTCCTCCTCCACTTTGTGAGTGTGTTGTGTGTAAAGGGAGGGTCGTTTTTGGGTTAGGGGAGAGATGAGGAAGGCAATGGGGTCTGGCCCAACCATCTTCTTCCTTGTTTCTTTTTATTTCAGTAATATATTGGACGAGCAGATTTCACTGTTTGTAGTGTTAAAATTGAGTTTTATAAATTCAGGCTGCCGAATAAAAAATTGAAGTCATTTTCCCTATTATATGAATTATCCACGATTGACATTGTTGCTCTCTCTCTCTCTCTCTATATATATATATATATATATCTTTTATTATAGCTGTTTTTCTTGCTCTTGAATGAGAACTAGTTGTCCTTGGAAGCAATAATTGGTAGATATTTGTTTTTCATGCTTTTGTCAGAGTTTTATAAAAGCTTAGTTTTATTTTTAACATATTTAAACTTTCTTCCTGCTTTGCCTGCATTTACAGCAAAGAGCTCATGTATCAGCAAGTTCTGAATCGGTTTGCACATTTTAATGCTATACAACTGAGTGATCCCGCTCCCTTGCCGGAGCTGATTACATTGGCCCTGAAAGAGGAAGATTTAGAGCCAGAGTGCCATGAGAATGATGATCTGAAAGCGAAAATTACCGAAGTAACAGCCTCTTTGAATTTCTTTGTCATTACAAATCTGGATTCTTTTTCTTCTACTACAGAGCTTATTGAACATCTTGCTCAGATGTCTATATGGTTATGAAATTATAAGATTCTCAAACTTGGTTGATGATTTCCTGGTGGATCAGATTAGATGACTTTATAGTTGCTAGATCAGATCAGATGAAGACAGAATCTAGTATATAAGTTCAACGTACTCCATATTCTTTGCACCAGGGATCTAGTGCAGGACATATGTGAGATCCTATAGGTTCCAACTGAGGAGAATACAGAGGTTCCGATTGAGGAGACATGCTTAATTTCTGGGTCAAAGTTTAAGTATAATTGCAAAGTGCTCATGAAGTGGAGAAAGAACACTTTAGGCACATTGGTGCGACTAAACAAACTCATAATTCCATCAAAGACTGCTCTTACATGAAGATTAGATTGCTTATAGGTGATATACTCTTCTTTTCCTAGTAAGACTAGGAATCCAAGGACAAAAATAAACACGACTAAAAATAAAATTTCAAGAATACTCTTGTTCTGTAGGACTTGCAGAAAATTACAGGTTGCCCACTGACTGCTAAAGATGCCTATGAATCTCAAAACAACTATCCTGTTGGAAGTCTTTTTAACTCTGGGCTAATTAATACCTGATCTACATGGCTATTTAAAATTTGTCTTCACTAGTTGTTGAACGTTAACCTCAATAATTAAAATCCCTACAACTGCCAAAAATAGACGTTGTCAATAAGACAGCTAGTCAGACTCTCTTCCATGGCTTCGCCGTGATCTCTTGAACTTGATTTTAGTTTCTATCTTTTGATATCTTGTTGCTTATCTGGGGCTTCGGTGCCAGTCCATGGTTAATGCAGAGCCAAAATAGCAAACTTTCAAGAAATGAAACTTCTTGAAAGATGGTTTGTTCCTATCTTGAAGCTATCTTATATCTTGTAGTAGTTACAAGCCGGTTTGGAATAAGAGCACGAGTAATATCATTATCAGGGGCAGTTTGAGAAGGATAGATTAGGGATTCTTCGGGCTGTAGTGTTAGTTAGGCGTATTATATGTAGGCTTTTTTAACTTCATACTAGTTAATCACGGAAACGAACAGTTTTACAGCCAAGTTCTGTCTGGTCAGTGACCTATCACTATATTGTTAATTCAGAGGTTTGACTAATGTTCTCTTTCTGTTCTGCAGATGAATACTGAATTGCTCAAGCAGAAGGTTGAAATGCTAGCTGAGTATTTCTGCATTCATATTGACATACACGGGAATTTGTCTAGGCTTCCTGTCGTACTTGACCAGTATACACCTGATATGGACCGCGTTCCTGAGTTTGTACTAAGCTTGGCCAACGATGTAGGTCCCAAGTTTCTTTTTGGTTTATTGCTTGATTCTGCTCCTGTTTACCGTTTTGTCTCTAATGATCTGATATAATTGGTATAACTAGCTACTGTCAGTATGATGTATCTTAATTTGGATGATATCACGATTCACGACCTTTGACACTGAAAAAGGTCATCTTCCACTCTTTGGCAGAAAGTTATACACCATGTTTATGTTGGATTTTCTTTTTGAGTGCTTGATATAATACAAGCATAATTTCTTATTCATGGGAATTTACTATGTATGGAAAATTAATAGAATCATTTAAAATTAATAGAATCATTTATGCTGGTAGCATTCTGCAATGAATATTTTGAATATTGTACTTGCAATGCACAACTATCTGATAAATTATGAACTGTTTGGAAGAGAGTTGGCCTGTGTACTGGCAGGATGGTTGCCTGTCTTGGAGAAATTTGATACTTTTTCAATGGGGTTTTGGTGATTGTAGAACTTCAACAATTATGATATTTAGCTACGTTCAAAGGTATAGGCCTCTCATACTAAAAGGTCAACCTTAGTAGTATGCTTTGATTTCCACCTTTATATGTAGGCTATTCATTTCATATTTTTCCAACGTAGGCCTTTTATATCACCACTTTCATCAGTGTTGTTTTCCTCTTGTGAGATGAAAATGGCAAGAATGATACTGCACATGTATGGTTCTTATAATGATCCTTCTTTCTGTTTGTGTTAACTGAAACTGCTCGTGTTGCTACAGTTGTCAGTAACTCATTAGGATGTTATACACCTGTTGGGGATATCTATCCTCATTCCCTTTATGCTCATTATTTTGGTCTCTGATTTTTGCTGATTATTATAGGTTGATTGGGAGGATGAGAGGAGTTGCCTTCAGGGGATAGCTGCTGCACTTGGGAACTTCTACGCTATGCATCCTCCTCTGTTGCCCAACCCATCAGGGGAAGGTTTGGAATTTTACAAGAGAAAACGTGCTAGTAACCCTGAAGCTGAAGAAAGTATCCCTAATGATATAGGTATGTCCGTACATAGCATGTCAGTTTGCTGTGGGGAATTCTTTGTACCTGTGTTATTTGTTTGCTCATAATTTAATATTTGTGATTTTCTTGACATATGAGCTTGATATCTCATCATTTTTGCACTTTCTTTTTTGGTTACAATAGTGAATTGTCTTCAAAGTTCTGAGGGTCCAAACAAGTGTTGATATGAGGTGATGAGTGTTATGTCCTTAAGTGTCTGATACACCGATTTTTTCTAAAAATAAAAATGGTTAAGGCTATTGATAGGAACTGTCTAAGAAAACCCCCAAATTTAAGATTGATTGGAAGGTACTGTCATGTAAATGCTTAACTTTTTTTTTTTGTGCGGGTAAACAAATTAGGAAAAGCCTAAGTGCACAAATGGTATTCCAACAGCTCAAGACAACTAGTTACTTCCTAATCAAACCACCTTCTGCTGACTTGTGTTTGTGCACCTAGTTGTTTTCAATAGATTTATAAGAACTATGGAGCAAAACAATAATTATAGCTATTGAATAAATGGAGCTATCTCTGCGTTCTTATGTTTATGAAAAATAATGATTTTATTATTATTTAAATTTCATTGTTCTTTCTAATTTATTTGTTGTAAAGGTTTCTCTCTTGCATTTACAGGAGATGATGTTCAGATTGTTGATACGGAGAATGAAATTGAGCATGAACTACTTGTGGAAGCAGAAACTGCATGGGCGCAGCGTGAGTGGTCAATCCAGCACGTCTTGTTTCCATCCATGAGACTCTTCTTCAAGCCACCAGCTTCAATGGCTACTAATGGAACATTTGTTCAGGTTCTTATATTTCTTAAATCTTCTTTACCATTGTCTGTCGTCTCATGGGTTACCCGTGCTTATAGTTTAGACATTTGATGCAACCTTTATTTGAAACGACAGTCGAGTAACACAAAAAAACCCTAGTTTCTCACTCTCTCTTCTAGAAGAAATCCAACATTAGCCAAAAAACAAAAGAATTTGCACAACAATTATTTATATGTTCTACTCCAAACCCTACCTGAAAATAAACCGGATATAAAATATCCGATAGTAGAAAATTACCAAAGTGCAAAAATACGGCCTACACACATGGTGAAGCCGTGCGATCTTGTTTGTTGGCCCGTTTTGCTTGGACTGTCCCAATCTCAGCCAAATCCATGAGGCCCAGTGGTGCACCATATCCTAACTCAAGGTGTTCCAACTAACTTAACGTAGAGATATTGTTGGTAATTCACACATAGCTAACAAACCAAGCAAGAAAATTTAACACTCATTTGGGGCAGAAGGGAGCTTATTTTACGCATCTCCTTCATTGTAGCATGGATGGAATCATGATGCATCTTCTTGTCAGAGTGATTTGACAGTCTTCACATAAAACGAACCGTGGTTGTTTTTATTTTTATTTTTATTTCAAATGATTTTTTCTCCACTCGTTTGTCTCATTATGTTATTACTAGTATTTACCGCCATGTTTAGTTGTACTTGTGGCGGAGTGTGAAGGGTCTCTATGCAAGTATGCAACTTTTCCTTGTTTGAAAGATGTATGATCCTATCTCTACTACTACTACAGGTGGCTTCGTTGGAGAAGCTTTACCGGATTTTTGAAAGATGCTAATCAGAACAGTTTCGGTTTGAATCGAGTGACTGAAGATTTTGTTAAGATATTACTCGAGAGCTTCAGGGTTCAATGACAGGATATCCGTAGCTTCTTTACCGGTCAGTTTTTCCTTCTCAAATAAAGGTTATGAAAATATTACAATTTACTGCATCAGACTTTATTTGAAAAGGAAAATGAAAATCATTAACCCATTAGATATTACTACTCGCTAATTATATGGTAGAAAGTTTGGTTGATTTTTGAGGTTTCCGAGTATGACATGAATGATAGCATTTTCGGTTGTTTCCATCATCATTTGGCATCTTGAATCCCATTGTATGTTACAAACATTTCTGAAAATGACACGATCGATAGCATTTTCGGTTGTGTCTATTGGGATTTGGCATCTTGAATTGTGCTTTTCAGAAGAAACACACCTAGAAATCATCGTAAATTGTTCGAATATTTGGAACCATCCATCCATACCACATACAATTATGTGCATTTTTTTCTCCATGGATATATTGCTGCTTGGCATTGTTTCGTATCCATAATTAGAAAGGGTTGAAAATTAGACTCTTAAAATCTACATGTTTCTTTGGCACAATGCAATTGAAAAACTCAATCCTTGGAAGTATATTGATTATGTTCCAAAATGGTTTCCTTAAGTATTCATTTTGCATTCCTCAATATGATTTTTGTTTTAATTTAGTTCTCTTAGTACACCTTTGTTTCAAAAATGATTTATTTAGTATTCATTTTGCTACAAAATGGTCACTGAGTCAGTGTTTGTAATTATGAACCAATTTGACTCAAAATGCATACTAAGGAGACCAAATTGAAACAAAAATCAAACCGAGAGGACTAAAATGACGCAAAACAAAAATATATACTAAAGAGAACTAAATTATAACAAAATGAATACAAAAAGTTTAAATTTAAATGAAAATAGAGTCGAGGGCCATTTTGAAACATTCTTCAAAAAAAAAATTGCCCAATGGAAAATTCAAAATTCAATAATGGAGGTGGTTGTTAATGATCCAGTGATTATTCATTGGAATTATAGATTGGGTTGGCACTTCTTCATATTTTACATATAAAACTTAATGCGTAATCCGAAAATATGCATGACCACACACCTCTTGTGAGCTGAATTTGATTACACATTTTCAAAATTGAATGTCAAAATCCCGTCCCAAAACTAAAATGGTAAGCTCTACTTTTTCTATACATGTCTGGAATCAGATCGAATTGAGGACCCAATTTTGGAAAATTCGCAAACTGAAATATATACAATCCCAAGCTGGATTGAAATGAAAATAATCGAACTGGACAATATTTGATCTATTTGGGTTTCTATCTTTGTCATTTAAATCCCTTCCGTTATTAGTATCACATCAACATATTTTATGTCAAAATTAGTACTATTTTAATTTAAGCATAATTACACGACTGCATACATTATTCGATTTTTATAACATATGATTATCTAATGTGCACCTGTGTGTAATGGACGAGCTCTCTTAACTAAGTAGGTAAAATGCCGATTACGCCAATTATGATAGAATAAATTCGAAGTATTTCATTGTTTTATTTGTTTATCACAATTAGACAAATTGAAAATGAAAATAGAATGCAATTTTAAATTTCATGTATACAAAACCTATGTGATTATGTCTTTGATTTAGTACAATAAAGTTCAAAATTAGATTTGTGCATTGACTAGTTTAATCCAATTTAAATAGACCCAACCTTCCGCCAGGGATAAAAGGTTGGCCTCTAGTTCGTGAAACCCTAGCATATGACGTTGCGGCCCGGAGAGGAAATCCTCCAAAATTTATCATTGATAGGATGAAGAAATACTTGTAGGATGTTTTCCGAACCTCCTTGCTCAATGGCCGTCTTTTGTGGAAGCTTCGGAAACGAGTTTTTGTTCTTTGGCCAAAACAAGTATGTTACTGTCTGGTGGCCTCGTTCAACGCTTTTGTGGAATCGTCCAAAACTGAAAAGAAGTTATGCAAGAGAAAGCAGAAGCATATGCTCACACACACATATATAGAAAAGAGACCAAAAAACGAAAAATGATGCATGAAGAGCAAAAACATAAACAAGCAAAGCAAGTGCATGATTTTCTTCCTGGGTTTCTGAAGCCGGAATCTTTGCAACACTACGTTTTCATAATGGATTTAATGTCGAGAGAACATTTGAAAGCGGATTGGTCTCCGGGAAAAGATCACGTCAAGGTCTTTCCACTCGCGGAAAAGTTCACTTCTGCCTTAGCTTGAATGTCAGAGACAAATGCACATAGTTATGGAGGCAACTCCCCCACTATTTTCTTTTGAGTATTTGTCGTCATATTTTCTCGTATTTGTCCCACTAATTCTTAATTTTTCTAATAACCTCTAATGGTATAAAACATTTTCATCTGAATTCCAAGAAAAATCATAGATTATTTAATTAGACTTGCAATTGACTATAAGTAAAATTTCTTTACGAGTAAAGATTATGCACCCCGCTAACTTTTTATTTTATTTTATTTATTTGTAAATAACTGCCAATAGTTTAGAAACTTTCGCCTTTCAAAAAAAAGTTCACGTTATAATTTCAATACAAATTCATGTATAAAAATTGACATAGAATTTTTTCTCTCTTTTTCAAGAGCGGCGGCGGCGGCCGTGGCTCCTTAGGCGGTGGTAGGGATCTCGAATCAGAGCGGTCTGTCTTTTGTATGAGTGATATACCTACGGGGTATCTAGGGCGGCGGTGATTGCTTTGGTTTGTGGCGGTTTTCTTCGGCAAGTGGGGCTTAAGGGGGAGGCAGCGGGA